>VZRH01000391.1:258734-293545 GCA_013397555.1 Urocynchramus pylzowi | reverse complement strand
GATCTCAGAGGGCAGAGGGCAGGGTTCGCCCCCTCCCTCTCTCCCCTTCGCCGCCGTTCCCCGGCCGCCGGGCAGGCGCTGCCCCGCGCCCCGAGCACCCCCGCTGCCCGCGGGCAGGGCCGAAAGGGCCGCGGCTCCCCGGGCGTGACGGAGCGCTGGGCTCCCGGGGCCGCCTCCCGGCTGAGAGCCCCGTCCCGTTAATTAATTCATCGCTATTTTTGTTTCTAGATCGGGCAGAGAGCTCTGCAGGAGCTGTGGAGAGGAGGGAACTTGGATAAAGGCGCCTGTTGTTGTAGTTATTATTGAATATTAGGGGCTCCGGGGTGGCCACGGAGCCAGCCGGGAGTGGTGCTGCTCTGGAACCCATCCTGCTGCCACCCGCTTCGGGAACGTCTTTATTTTTCAGCCCCATCCACCCACCCTGGCAAATCTTTTAGATTTAAATGAGAGAGTGAAAATTACAAAATATAAAAATATTAATAAAAATATTATACAAGGTATTTTGAGGACACATAATTTTGCTTATGGTACACCTGGAGACTGCACGTGTTTACATGGGCACCTGTAAATGGAGCCACGGGTATTAACGTTATTCCTACCAAAAAAAAAAAAAAAAAAATTTGAGTTGCAAGTTGTATCCCATCCCTGCAAACCATAAAAAGCAGGGAAACCAGCAGCCAGGTCAGATAATACTTCACCCACCACCCCTCACTCATGAGTCCCTGGTCCATGGCTCACAAGTTAGTGAGCAAAGAAACCTTGGGAGATGTTCCCATACAGCTGAGACCTACAGGAAATTAAAAACTTAAAGCTGAAGGCCATTATGGAGAGTAAAGTATGATGCTGCCCAAAATACCTAATGCCAAGCAAGTTGTCATTCAGGGTCCCAAAAGGGGGGATCACCAGTCTACACACAGTGCTTAGCCTGAGCCCAGCTCATGTCATCTCCGTGCACAATTTTAATAAATACTTCATTGATGCTCAATTTTTGGCTGGCAGTGATAGCTGTCTGCATGCTGTGATAGTTAGCACAGAGCTGGCACTTCTTTCCTCTTCCACATTGTATCTGATTTTTCTTGATAGGAAAATAGATGGTCCAGTTGGAAATGGTAACTTAAATACGTGTCCTGAAATCATATTTAGGCAAAAATGTGTAGATGGATCATTTAGGATAGTAGTTTCTAAAAAGCATTACAAATGCTATGGTTGTCTGCCTTGCTTTGTGATGCTGAGATACTAATGGTCAATTAAGGCTGCAGGTCAACTCTTTGGGATAATTTACCATCCCCCTCACCTGAAAACCCCTTCCCCTACTCTGCAGCTGTCATTCTTCCACATCTTCAGGTATCTTTCCCAAATGTTTCACAGTGAAGGTCCCAGGAGGAGCTGCTGTGCTTGGGGAGAGTTGCAGTATTTCGGGCTGGAACAGCCAGAAGGGATTATGGTGCCAGTGTTCTGTGGGAGACTTAGGCCACGGGGGAAAGCCACGGGGTTCTTCTTGGAAACCAGAGAGACTTATGTAGATCAGAATATTTCTGAAATTAATTTTACCACATACAATTTTCTTTTAGTAGAGTAATCTTCATTGCACTAAGCAGAAACCAAGCATGATGATCTCATCAAATCAAAACAAGAAATGAATTTTAGGTAGGCAGAATGTATTTATTTAACAGAAATTTAAGTCAAACATCATGTCCTGCATGCTGCGTCTTAGGAAAACTTAAATGAGTTTTTACAAGAGACAGGTTTTGTGCTTTTTCCTTGACTTTTATTGGTATTCTCTAATTTCTTGTTTTTATCTCTTTCTAAACAGGAGCTGACTGAAATACATGTGCACACAGCTGAACAGGGGAAGGTTGAAGAACTTTTGTACTGCTGCAGACCATATATCAATGCAATACCCAATCTGCCTTTCCTGCTTTCAAAAATAAACAGATTATTAGTCCTCTACTCCTTATGTGCAATCTGGCATGTGAGAAGAGGAGTGTGGAACCTTTCCCCTTTCTCATGTTTCTCCTCTCTGCTCAGCTGGTGGAGTAGGCACTGGGGAGATGCCCCCTCAACTTCTCCACCCCTGTGCTTGAAGAGAATTCTGCTCAAAGGTGCACCAGATATATTTTATTCCTTCTTACACCCCTCTAGGGTCAAGCTGAAAGCTGGCCTTTTGATTTTGTCCTCTTTGGAATAGGGTAATTGTCATCTTCTGGAATGTAGCGTGGGATATAAATGACAAAATATCTCAGAGAAATAATGATATCTCCAGCAACACAGTGTCCCCTGGCACTATGTTAGAGCGTTAATCCAGAAATGACTCAGATTTTCATTCACTGAGCCACCACGACTGCTCAGTGTCTGTATGCACTGTAGGTTTTGCTCGTCACTGTCCATGATTTAGTGAATACTGCATTAGAAAACCCATTTTATTTCCTATGCACCATTTTGGTTACAGGACTGTACCATTCCTTCAGTGCACCATAGATATCCACTGTTGTTCTGTAATAATAATCTTTTAAACTCACTGTCACTGCTGTATCATGTTTTCTGTCCAAAAAAACTCTGAGGATGTCTCATCACGAATTTTCTAGTCCTTCATTTCTTTTAGAGGATTTTGAGCTCAAAACATTATATTTGGAGCTTGCAGTCAAATGTAGCTCCTTTGTATGCTACACTGTGGTAAAAAAGATTTCTCCCTGTGAATGGTATGTAGCTCCTGTAGTGTTCTGTGCCCTGCCCCTTTTCCCTGTTCTGCTGCCCTTTGTGTAGTGTTGGAGAAAGCTGAGAAAAGCAAGCCCAGAATTTTTGCTGATGAAGAAAAAGCCATCAAAGCTGGAATATATGGCCTCAGAAAAGTGTTTCTGCATTTCTAATTTGCAATAGCTGTCCTGTGTTCCTGGTGGCTACTCCAACACCACATCTCCTTGTAGATAGTGATGAGAGTGAGTTAAAAAAATGGTTGTTAATTACAGAACGACAGTGGATATCTATGGTATATTTAATACAGACCCCTAAAGCTCATGTGTGCCATCTATCTCTATTACACATTCTTCCAGTCATTTCTGACCCAGGAGATCAACACTGGCTTTTTGGGGTTTGATTTTTTTTTTTTTTAAAGGGAATTCCAAGAAGTATGGTGGATTTTTTTCAATTTCAGTAATTTGTAATTCCCTCTCATTTCTCCCTCCTGAGCCTACAGTAGATCTGATTAAACATGTGCCTTGATATTCTGGCTGCCCTTTCAAAAGAAAATGCAAGAAAGTCTTTTTGCCTGTGCCACTGAGACTGTTCCATGTTCTGCTTCTCATTTCCAGTTGTGTGTCTGCTAAAGAGGATCAGAGCAGTTGTGTTTACACTGGTAAACTGTAGCAGGTAATTTGGTGACTTAATTTCTCCCTGATTTCTGTTTATGCAATAGGAAACATTTTGTTATTTTTGTTTTATGAAAATGCTATCTTCTCTTTGAAATTATTTGCTGAATAATTCTTAGCTGGCAGATTGCGGGCGATGTGTTTGCTTTGAACATTACATTGCTGTGAGGAACAGGCTGGTTTTGTCTTGACATGTGACAAGCTTCTGCTTCCTGCCTTGCTGAATAACTTTCAGTAGCTATTGCAACTGTCCAGACTGTTTTCTGGAAAGACTGTGCAGTTTTTGAGACTGAACATTGTTGCCTGTTAGCTTTATCTTAGCTGTCGTTATTTTTTCAATTAGTGACTTCTTCAGGAATTCACTAGAATTAATTGACTGCAGAAATCAAATAGCTGGGCTCAAACTGCAGTGAATTGGAAAGTTTTTCTCAAGCTACTGGTTTTGTCTTCTCTCTTGGTTTGAGAAGAATTAATTATGCTGGAAGTATTTTGATGTAATTATTAAAAGCTAGAAGAATATTAACGAATTTTCTGTTATGACCCCGGATTTTGCAACCTGAAATGTTCAAGGTTTGCTGAGGCTGGGTCAGTTAGGCCACTGTCCTGCTCTGCATGCTTTACTTTACCTTTCACATTCACTCTCGTGGAAATTCTCAGAAGGAGGAGACCTTTGGCCTCAACACTAGGGCTGAATTTTCTCTGGGAGGTTTTGAAAGCCCTACAGATGTCTCAGTGGTCCTGAGCTCTCAGGTGCTGCCACTGTCATTCCTTCTGTGCTGTTCTCTCCAGCCAGCTGGGGGTTTATCTGCTTGGGATGCAGTTTGGGTCTGCCCTGCCTCACTCTTCACCTGTCTTTCTTGCATTAATGCAAGGAACTGGATCATACAAGAAACAGCAAAGGAAATGTGTCTCTGAAAAGGGGAGTGGGGGCTTGAAATCAGGCAAATGCCATAGAATTGTCCATTGTTCTGATAGAAATCCAGTGCTTTCAACCGGAAATCTGGAGTCATGGATATGGAAGTCCTGTGTGCAATATCAGACTTCAAATAAATGCCAGGTACCACTAAGAGTGTTGGAAGCATCATCTTTTTTGTTCATTTTTAGCTGAACATGTTTCACAGCCTTTCAACACTCTCATCCATTGTGAAGTTCAAAGAGGCTTAAATGCTGTAAAACAGTCATCAAGTACTATAATTAAACTTGCCAATCACCCAGGTTTGACCCAAACTGCCTGTGTCTCAAGATGTTAGTCAGCTGTCTGGGTTAGGTTTCAGTTCAGCCTTTTAAAAACATGAAAACACCTCGTTCTCAGCAGCTTCTGCACAAACCATTGTGCTCTTCTGTCAAAGCCTCCCTGCCATGCAAATTCCAGCACTTTCAACCTGACATAACCGTGGGGTACATCCTGCCTCACACCTGGTAGAATTCAGACTGTCATCAGCAATACCTCCACGGGGGACAGCACCAGTGACACGAAACTCTTTCAAAACTAGCCTCTCAGGGCTAAATTCAGATTTGCACTTGACTCACCTAAACTTCTTGGAAACCTCCAAACCGACCATTGGAGAAGTACCTGATCAAAAACCACAGAAACACAAACTGAGGCTAAAAACGAATAGTTAAATTAGAAATGGAAATTAGCTGTATGGCATCTATTTTTAGACTTAAAGATAAACATTTTTTTCTTGACTTCCGTACATGTCCAAAGACTGAGCATCTTAAATAACGTTTTTGCATTGGGAATGGAAATAAGTAATACAGGGAGAATCAAGGATAATTTTGTCATCTTTGTAGAGAATAATTTTTTTTTTTGTGCTTGACTTGAACCCAAGAAACATTAACAGTAGAAAAAAACAACTTCAAAATTATGACCTTTCTGGTTTCTTAATGAACCAGGAGAAGAAAAAAAAAAAAGAAAGATTTTTATCATTGCTTGAGTATGAGGCTTCTTCAGAGGTACTTTTCCTCTGTGTTTAAATAACTCCTGCATTTATTCTCTAGGTAATTTATTCTTTATGGGTCTCAAATGATCTCAGAGACCATTACTTCACAAATTCTCCAAAGTTATCAACTCCCTTAAGGAGAATCTTGACAAACACCAGAAAATTATGTTCTAAAAAGAGTCCTTTGTGAGGTAAGTTCTGAACTTCCCTAATTGTTTTCCCTCTGTAGGACCTCAAAGGGCTTTATAGGACTCACACATTCAACATCATTAGGCTCCCATGTGAGGACAGACTGAATGGGATTATTTGTACAAAGATTAAATTGTTATATTTATATCATTTGTTTGTGCACCAAGGTAGCAGTCACATCAAGTGGGTAAAACACCTACCCACCTTCAAGCATGGTGTACTCCTTTAAATGAGTGAGTAAATGAGTCCTCATTGAAGTCTGGTCTTAACTAAACACACTTAAACTTCCTGCTCATTCCCAAGACTTTTTCCCAGGCTTAGCTGCCCACAAAATCTCTTCCTAGGGATTTTGTTCTACCAGAGGATGATCCTGTGTCTCTTCTGTTGTTGAAGGGTCTGATGGCATCCACCTGCAGCACTGAGGCAGCCGTGATTAATCTGCATTTAACCGCGGGGTCTCAACACTTCCTGCGCGTTCATAACAGGAGAGTTCTTCTTCACTGATGATACAAAAATCCCACACCCCAACCAACCAACCAACCAACCAACCAACCAACCAACCAACCAACCAACCAGCCAACCAACCAACCAACCAACCAGCCAACCAACCAACAAAAAAGTTAAATAACTGGAAGGAAGGAAGGAAGGAAGGAAGGAAGGAAGGAAGGAAGGAAGGAAGGTTGGTTTATGTGTTTGTTATGTTTAAACTTGACATGTCTCCTCTGAAGTCCAAGGTACAGCAGGACATAGATTTTCTAACTCTTTACACACCACCTTGCAGTGCTCATACAACACACAGAGCAATACTTGGTATTTTGGCAGATTTTTTTTCTCTTGCCGAGCTGGTGAATAATTCAGATTTTTATATCATCTTTCCTCCTACAAATATCAATTTCAATTTGGCTTCAGCAAGGTCTTAACATAAATATGTGATTAGAGAAGGAATCTAACTTAAATTACTGTAGTTAATTTTTATGTATGTTAAATGTATGTACTCCAAGCACTCTTCTCCAATGTTACTTAAAACCCTCATATCTTTCAAATGTGGTTTATTCTTAGAAAACTCAAGCTGCTCCTAGAATTCTGCTCCCAGTAAGAGACAAATTAGATAAAAACAACTTCTTGAGAGGAGAGAGCTTGCAGAGCTCTTGCAAGTAGACATAGAGTGCTGCTTAACAGTCTTCTATGCCCTTTTGGTAAGAATTATCCAATAACTAGTATATAGCAGATAGAATTTCACTTTTCCAAAATGTGTGTAGTGCATCTTCTTTCCAACCCCAGAAGTTGGAAGGATTGTGAGGGCTCTGGGAATACTGCAGATTTATTTTGGCACTGCCTAGTGCTTTAAGCATCCTGGAAATCAGCACTGGATATGTTCTCATAGTCTGGATGTAAATTAGCCATATGTGCATTAGAGGCATTATTTACAGATTGAATTGTGCAACTAACTATACTTAGGGCCTTAGATAAATTATTTCTATATTGGGTCCAATTTTTGCTGTCATTTACAGTAATATAAATCTAGGATCACTACACTGAAGTCAGTGGGGTAATTACTTTGAATTTTCTCCAGTGTGATGGAGAGCAGAATTTAGTCTCTGCTTATTATTTGCAGCTCTGAAGGCCTTTCCCCTACACTAGGAAACTACTGAGGCTCTTCTGTCACTTTGTCCGCTCTCACTTTAGAATTATGCTCAGAAAGTGTACCTGCCTGTGAAAACAAAGTGACACAGGCAGAGTTAGTTGGTTTTGGAGTCTGAGTAGATAAAAATGAGAACAGTGGCCTGGTGTTAAATCTCTTGTAGCTTTGCTCTTCATATTCCTTTGTCTTTGCTTCCAAAAATTTGCAACCAGAGTTCTTTCTTGTTAAACCTCACTAAAAAAGTCACCACTGCCTATGTTAGGACATAGACATCATGCTCTGAGCCTCTTCACCACCACTTTAAAAGGTGCTTTAGCAAAAGTGATTTGTCATTACCTCAGTTTTCACTGCACCTTCACGGTTTGAACCAATGATGCATCCTCATTTTCTGTAGATGTTTGACAGCATTGCCTATCAATCACTGAAAAAGCAGTGAGTAACAGTAAAAGCTCTATATAGCAGCTCTTCTGAAATTCCCATCAGCTAGAAAATTATGAAGTCAAAGATGGAACATACTAGTCTCAATACATGCTAACACATCAGCAATTGTTCTCTAGAAACACTCTTGCTGATGCTGGGGTAATGTGATTGTCCATATGAGAACACAGATGTCTCATCATCCAGCAACATTTGATATTAAGGCATACCAATGTTGGATGCAACTTCGTAGCTGTGGTTCAAAAGCTCATGTTAGGGGAACACACTGGGATACTGGTTATATCTTTTTCAACTCAGTGTTTCTAATGAGAAGAAGATGTCTGAATGTATTTTCTGTAAGTCATAATCATTTGAAAAAATGCATTAGCAGGCACAGGTCTCATAAGTGATTTTAAATCATCTCCATATTTTGTTTTCCTTCAGCTTCTCCTTTGTTTCGCTGCTGCTGCTGCTCAATCTCATTTTTTCTCTCCCCATATTACTGTAACAGCATGTCTGCCTTCATTTCCAGTGATAGAAAAGCCTATTTGATTAAATGCTTCACTTTGGCAATCAGATATTCTTGGTGTTTATTTATTGAAGGGTCTTTTGAGCAGTGTCCTGCCACTGCCTGGGTCCTTCCGTTGCTAGTGGCAGTATCAAGATGTCACAGAAGCTGATAATTGCACAACTGCTGAGTTTGAGCAGCATGGTAAGGGCTGGACAGTGCTGAGTAAAGAGGCACAAGACTAATATTACTGTGCAAATAACCTTTACTCAGCAAAACTCACAGGCAGTTGTAAATACTAACTTAAATATCATCCCAGCCAAGATACAACTTCTCAGGGTCATCCCTGGAATCACTTAAATTGCAGAAACAGATTTGCTTCAACATTTAAGTGTCCAGCATATGTTCCTGAAGAAGACTTTCATCCAGTGGCAAGCCTGAAATTTTAAGTGTGAGGAAAAAAAGGAGGCAAAGAGGTAAAAGAGAGATTAGAGCAGTTGGTTTGTACATGGCACCAGGGGGATTGCACAAAGCAGATTACCTGGGTCCATTGTTATGTTTTCTGCAGGAAAGCACAGACAGGGAGGGAATCAGGATGGAATGAAGGGGCAGCTCACCAAGCCAAGCACAGGTGACGTGGCTTCCCAGAGCATCAGTGTTGCTGTGAAGAGGGAGCTCTTCAGGAAGGTTTTACCTTGGTTCATATACTGGTGTTGGCTTTGCCAGTTAGTTCAGCTGAAGAAGACTGACCTGCCCCACTGCATCCTTGGTCATAGGGACCATCATGGTTAACACATTTGCCCTGCCCAGAATGCCTCACCTGGGAAACCTGCAGCCAGCCCACTTCCCAGCTCTCCTTGGTCAAAAAGCCATCCAGTCTTGACTGAAAAGTTTCTGGAGTGAAGAACCCACAATCCCTTTGTGAAAGTTTACCTGAGAACTAAGTAACCTCACTGTTAATAATCCTACATGTTTTATCTGTAACAGGAATTTGATCATTTCCAGCTTCTAGGTCTTGATTAATTTTTATATTTTAAATTATGGAGCCATTACAAATTTTCTCCACATGTAGGTATTAATATATCGACCAAGTCTTTTAACCTTTTTTCTGATAAAGTAAACAGATTAGGCTGCAAACATCTATCCCTAAAAGGCAGATACTCCAGATCTTGAAATCATTCTTTTCTGATCTATTTTCAATTTTCCATGGCTTCTTTGAAGTATGAACACCAAGACTAGTCATGATATTCCAGTAGTTTTCCCACCAGCTCACACACAGCTGTATTTCTTGTGCCAGAATCCCTGGCCCAATAATTCTGCTGCTAGCTTAGGTTTAGGAAATTCAATCTAGGGTATTAAAACACTTGCTATATATTTTCCCTGTATAATTGGAAAGCAGTGAGAGATCAAGCAATGGATCAAATCTGCAGGGGGAGAAAAAAAATTCCAATTCTCAAGTTAATTGTCCTGAAAAGTTTGGTGAAATTTACTGCAGAGATACTCTCCCATAGAGCAATCAAGTGCTGACTGTAAGTCTGTTTATGCTTTGGACACATCTGTATGGCAGCAGCATAAAGAGTGTGGCATGCTGTTTAATATCTGTCAGGCTTCTTTTTTAAACCACTTAATAAGCATGTATGTAAATTCTACGCAATAAAAAAGTTCTTACAACTAGAACAAGAATAACCTTTTATGTGGTGGCTCCCACCCTTAATCCCAGCTTCTACATGCCAGTTCCTCCCCCCACTTTCACATCCCCATTTCTTGACAGGTGCCAGAATGTTTCAGAATTTTCCTGCAGCTTCACCATGGGAACTGCCATTTCACCAGGAATGAATTTGACCCGCTGAGCAATAAAGCTGAGGCAAAACACTCACACTCCAGCCAGGATGGGGGAATTGCTTGTTTTTCTGTTGGCATGTTCTCCTCTGGCACTTTTTTTTTCACCAAGAAGCGTTCCATGTTCATTCAACCTTCCTTTAACTTCACCTTGAGAAAGAAACAGGGCTTTGAAAGTGTCATTTTCCCAGCAACAGCTGCTGCTTTTAGCATCCAACAGTCTTTAAATCCATAGAAAGCTAGTTTATATGGACAGGGAAGCATTAAATGCTAGGAAATGAGGGTCTTTAGGTAACTATTCCAGATCTGCTATATCTGCAGTTACAGCAATTGGTGGTGTAGGTGGTGTTCTTTTACTGGCTTTTAATGAGACACATTTATTACTGCCTTGCGATAAACCAAAGTACAGCCATAAAAGTGACTTTCATTGAACATTTGTTTGAGTTCTGCCTGGGTCTTATAAAGCTTCATTTGTTCAAGACTTCAGTTTTTGTTTTACATGCCTGCCACCTTTTTGGTAACAGCTGTTATCTCCTTCCCTAGCTGAATACAATAGGCTGACCTTCCAGGACACAACAGGAACTTGTTTCATGACCTGTGTGAGACAGAGTTGGGATTTGGTCCTTCATAATCTGCTAAATCAGCAGAGTATCAGAACCCCTCCATCCAACCAGGCAGCATGTGGGCTTGAAACTGCTCATGTTTATTTGTTAAAATTTCACAGCAGTTTAAAACAGTCACTGTGAAGGTTGGTAACAGAAGTGAAATTTTAGAGCAGCATCAAATCCAGCAGTCTTTGTTCAGAGGACTGAAGACCCATTGGCTTGAGAGACCCTTGATAGACCCAAATCTTCAGCCACAGCGTGGTGATAAAAATAAATATGCTTTTTTTAGGTCCAGCAGTGAATTTAAAGCTTATGCATTTCCTTCATCTGCTGGGCTAGTTCACATTTCACTAAATATATGTTCCAATATTTCAGCTAAACTCTCTGGAAATACTCTGCAAGAAATATTCTTAACAATTCACCTCCGTAAGTTAATACCTATTAAAACCTAAAAATGAATTAGATTTGGAATTTCCTGGATTCTTGTGTTTGTCATGCAAATTTTCAGTGCTGTTCTTTTTATGATAATATGAAATAAAGTAGTTTCTTATAGTAACATTGTAAATCATTTGCTTTCTATTACATGCAGCTGGTTTTGTTACAGTAATGATTTTGTATGGGTGCACACTGCAGTGCGTATTAAAGGCAATGAAACATTCTTTTTTCAGGGCTCACATGCAATTGATGTTTGTGCAAATATAACCAGATAATGACAAAACAGTAATTTATTATAATATATTAACGAGGTTGTTTTTTCTCTCTTCTCCCAAAATGCACCTTCTTCTAAGCTGCCCTTCCCCCTGCAGCAAATCCTTTTTTTTTCTTGTTTACAAAAACGACTCCCCACCCTTGCAGATGCAGATTAGAGTTTTTCAGCTCACTAGAGATCCAGAATCAAAATCTAAACCAGCTGGTGTTTTTATGCGAGTGTCTTACTTTAGCTTACTCAAAAGAACACAAGATGAACGGTAAGAATTAAATAAACCACAAATTATTTTGGGGACTGTCTGGTTTATATTAGAAGTAAACTTTTCACTGCTGGCTGTTGTTTCAAAACTATTGCCTCTATTTTTGATATTCATCCTTGGGATCTAACACAAACTATGTCTTACTAGTTTAATCCATTGTTAGGCCATGTTTAAATATCTTTTATTATAGTCATGTGCTACAAAATAGTTCTCACTGGAGTTTTTTTTGCTGGCTCCAAGCCAAAGGGTGATACAGCTTCAAGTGGCACAGCGCAGTATTAAAAGAATTTTTTTCCTTTGGTGTTGGTACTTACCAATTTCACACCTTGAAAAGAGCCTAACTACATCAAAATGTGATGTATCTACTTTGAGTGCAGGGACTAGAAAAATATTATAGCACGACAGGAGAGCAAAGAAAACATTTCAACTGTATCAACAGTATATTCATTTTGGTGCCTGATTAGCAATTTGTGTAATTCCTTGCTGAGGAGCCTAGAAATTATATACATAGGTTTTTTTCAAGTTTTCTGCTTTTAGAAGTTACTTTAACTTCCTGCAGCAGGACCACTTACAGGATTACAATGACCATTATTTAGCTCATAGTTAACATTAAATTAACTCATTTGTATTTAGAAAGATTTTTTTCCTTCTCTGAAATGATAATTGAACGAAGGGTATAACATCTCCAGTTCAGTCTCTGACAGCATTATTTTTTTCTCATGGATAGCCACAATCATGCAAACACTACCAATAAAGTGAATAAAGAACAACAATAATGTTTAATAAATGTGGACCTTCACTTCTGCAAGCATTTTGGCAAGGGCAGATTGCTTCCCTGATACATTTCAAAATATTCCCAGGTATGGACCAGGTTCCACTGGGTGACCAAGGATTAGAACAAAAAAATTGCTGCCATTATTTCATCACTGGGGTCTGTACCAGCGCCTTCACTGTAGGGTATTATGACATTTAGCTGTGTTGTTTCAAATATTCATGGGGAAAAAATGGCCAGAAAGGAAGGAAAGAGACTGTTAGGAGCAGTTAACCTCTGCAGCTTCCAGGGAGAGCACTAACATTCAATATATGCCAAACCCGGCCCATTAGGTTGAATAATGAGTGAGTGTATCTGAAACTTTGTACCAGACAAGATGAAAACAGATTGGGCAGGCTATTGTACCACACTTTATTACCTAGTGAAATGTAATTTGATCCATTTGCAGGAGGAAGAACCAAGATGCTTGTTTCAGAATTCAATTGTTCCAGAAAGATGTAAGTACCCCGGTGTTGTTATTTTTATATCGATTTTTATGAAACACATGTAGTTACATTTTTACAAGGCAGGAGGTTCTTTTAATGATGGCAGCAAGACAAGCAGTGCAAATGTTAGGGGGCTGAGTACATTCCTCTGTCAGATGACAGAGGGCAAGAATATATAGTTTAACTTCAGTCTTACAGGAGTAAAACCAGAACCAGACACTCAACACCAGACAAGTTGCAGTCAGGTTGGTTCCTGGAGAGGTGAATTTCTGCTATTGCTTCAATCTCCCACTTCCCAGGTTGAGATGTTTGGTAAAATGAATTTACAGACAACAGCTTGGGCTAGATTCACCACACAGAACCTTCAGTGGTGGAATTTCAGCTTTATATATGAATTAGGCTATTGATTTAAAGGTGTGGTTCTCTCTGCTGTGGTTCTCTCTGCTGTGATTTTAAGGTGTGGTTCTCTCTACATATTGATTTTATTTTTGAAAGTGAGAATAATTTTGAATTTTGATACTGCATGCCTGAATTTGCAATAAGCATGTTAGCTAAAGATTATGCTTGTATTTTTAAAAGAGAAATAGAATTTCATTAGCCTAACTTCCTTTCCTTTTTTTTTTTCCCTGAGACCCCCTTGAGTTGAAATCAAAAAAAAAAAAAAAGAAAAAAGCTATCAGAAAAAAAAAAAAAAAAAAAAAAAGAAAAAAAAAGAAATGTTCCTGAACTTGGCTATTACATAAATCACAGTAGAAATGCTGTTGAGCCAGGCATTGTTGTGTTTGGGAAAGTAGCTGTTAAGCCAATATCAAATGAGACATATATATTTGGATATAAAACTCAGCTTGCTGCATGCCTTTGGGAAGAAAAAAACCCAAATGTCACACTCCATTATTATTATTATGGAAGTACTTACTGTGAAACAAAACACTATAAATAAATTAACCCAGGAAATCACACAGGTACCCAGGTGTCTTAAACTATCACTTTATATTGAAGGTGTATGTACAAATGGACCTTTACATTTTTTGGATGTTCAGTCATAGCTACTGGTGATTTTCTTTTGTATTTATCTTTCAACATCAAAAGACATTCTACTTTTTTAGAAAGCCCCTTCTGAGTGTGTGGAAAGTATCACCAGCTTCACAGGTTTATTGATTGAGGTTTATTCATTCACTTTTCTGTCTTGGTTTCTTTTTCTTTTGTTTAAAAGCTGTGTCCCTCTTTTATTTTTTTTTTGTTGTTGTTCTTTTTGGTTTTTTTGTTTGTTTTGTTTTGTTCTTGTTTTGTTTTGTTCCATACAGACTCTACAGCGACTCCTAAAATCTCTAAATAACTGCCACACCTTTTTCTATTTTATTTCTTTTTCAACAGCATGGTATCTGTGCCTTATTTGTAGCTACTCTTTCAAAGACTGCTCTCATATTCTCAACAGCAACCCTGTCCCTCCAACAGGCTAACCCCTTCTCAGTGCTTCTGATTTTGTACAGTCCTGTCTTGTCCCTAGAAGAAAAATCCCCATCTGAATTTCTTCACCTCCACTTGGATATTGTTCTGTTGGGTTTTCCTTCCATCACTTCCTCCATTCCATCTGACAGAACTCCTCCTGCTTTCACCCAGCTCTTTTTACCTTTGTGTTTACAGCAGACAGTGCTACCCTTTCCCTCTGGCCCCAGTTGCTGCAGCAAGCTGGGCATGAGGGCCACACACCTCCTGAATTTCTGCTCTGGCTTTTTTTGCTGGGTTTTGGCTCAGTACAGACTCCTCAAGCCAGGAGCAATCCCGTTTTGTGGTACATGACAAGCAATGCTGCAGTTTCCCCTGGGAGATGCTGGAAACATCATCTGCCCCTGCAGCCCAGTCTCCAAGAACCAGCCTGAAGGCTGCAGCTGAAGGTTGGCAGCCCTTCTTCCCCTGCTGCAGCTCTCACAGGTCACTGGTATGGTTTTAGAATTGAAATGGTGCCTTTCAAGGGTTACAAGAATATTCAATCTTGGACATGACAGAGAGTGACCTCAGCTGCAAAATTCATTTGGGGATGCAGAGCCACAGACTGGCAGAGGAATATCCAGACCAAGGCTTTGGATCACACCCATTCCCAATGCACAGCATTTGTATGAAGGAAGGCTCTTCAAAGCTCTTTGAAATGTGCCTGAATGCATGAAGAGATTCCAGTGGTTTAAACATGTTTGAAAATCCCAGGTGCAAAGAAATTGCAGTGCATTACACCTATCACTTCCCCACTTCCTTGTTTTATCAGTCTGCTTTAAATGAAGAAGCATCTGAAATCCATAAATTTTATTTCTTTATCCTCATTTGAACACTACTGTAGATACCATTAAAATACCCATCATTGGAAACCTCAAAAAATGTATCTGTATAATGTTTAAAGATTTGTCATGTTGCAGTAGTGGATAGGGGCAGAAAAACCTGAAAATCATTATTTAGAAGCATGTAGTTATAATGAAGAATCTTATCTGTGATGAAGTAGTAGTGCAGTTTTTTCTCTCATTTGCACAAATATGCCAGCTAAATATGTAAATTAAATAAATATTGGTTTGAATCAGAAATATGTCCTAATTTTTGTTACCTTCTTATTTATAAGATATCAACTGTCTTTGCACAAGAGTTTTAGTTCTCCTGTCCCCAGAAGCTGAGTGTTCTTGTGAACTGATCTTTCCAGAATATTTCTGTATGTGGGCTCATCGCAGCTGTTGAAATCAGGCATAAAATACATTGTTAACCTAAAAGGAATAGAAAGATCTAGGTCTGCTAATTTCTGCTGTCCAAGGAGGAAAAAAAAATGTATCAGAGGATGTTGTTCTCCCTCATTTCCTGAGTGGAAATGGATACAGAGACAATAGAGAGGTGATATTACACCCTAGAGCCAGATCTGGGGACACTTACCAAGCTAAATTAATCCTTCACAATCATCTCAGTTTGTTCTGTCCCAAGGGAGACAGCATTCAAAAAAATAATCACGGCATCTTTATTCAATAATCTGCCTTTTACAGTGATACAGAATTTTTAGGGCAAGTGATGAATGGCAAAAAAAAAAAAGAAAAAAAAAAAAAGAAAAAAAAAAAAAGCACAAGGAAACAGCAACAATTGAGAGTTTACATAATATTAGACTCTGCAGAAGCTTCACCCTGGGGATGAAGGAGCCTTCCCTGGGAAGCAATCACTGTTGGCCCTCTGGACAGAGCTCAGCAGAAGGATCCTGGAAACAGAGGCTGTACCTGTAGATAGTATCTGTGTTTTATCTGGACAGCAGATAGCTTTACAACTCACCTGCAGCAGTCATTGTTAAGGGTCAGATAAGCTCATAGTTCATAGTGGAAATAAAACCCAACCACCCTGCCCAGCCCAGCCCAAGATGAACACATCTGATAGACATATGGACGGGAGGGTGATCTGGAAGTTAGCTCTTCACAGCATGGGGATAAAAACAACTTCCAGATGAAATCACAGGTGTTCATCCAATTCTCTTTTAAAACACCCCAAAATCTAAAGAAAGCCCCGAAGCGAGGTTCTTAGCCCTGTCAAAAAGAGGAAAAACATCTCGTGGTGTCAGCACGGAAGGGAAAGGAGCTGTGAAGTGAACAAGACTAATGGGTTAATTAACGATTATCCCTATCTGCAGTGGAAAGCTTCTCTCTTTACTGAGCCACTATTTGAATGACAATGGGGCTTAATCTGGCACATGCTCCTAGACAGTGTCAGAGCCTGGCTAAAACTCTGCCCTCCAGCCTCTGCTGTGGAACAGTTATTTGGTGCCTACTCAGGCTATGTGTGGATTTCCCCCTGACCACAAACTGGCAGTAGCCACTCTGGGGATTTAGTTTTACTGGTAGAGGACATCAAGGCTCTTTAGAGCAGAAGATTCCCCAGCTGGAGCAAATGGGATTGCTGGAAACATGTGGTGGGGCAGAGCAGTGTTAATGCTGAGAGGATAGAGTGCAGCTTTGGGTTTGCTGCTTTAACTGCTATGGCACAGTCAGCGAGGTATAACTTGAATCTCAGACACCTCATTTTATAGTAGGTTTGTCTCTGCCATCTCTGAGGATCAGACCAAGGTATCCTAAGAGCAATGAGCCCTCTTCCTGCTTTCCATTCAATTTAAATTGTTTCCTTGTGCAGTTGCCTCACCTGAATTTTATTTCCGAGGAGCTGCTGGTAGTTTTCAGGGTGATTTAGCAATGGCCCAGTGATAGGAGAGCAGATGGGGATGTGATCAGGTCATGGTCACCCTAAGGTCCCTTTGTGAACCACAGTTAACTGATAGCTGGGTGTAATGGCTTTATTTGCTCTGCACTTCACTGTCCCAACAGGGAGCTTGTCCCCCTACAAATGGCAGAGCTCCTGCCCGCTGACCTTTGCTGCAGATCTTTGCAGTACATCAAAAAGATTAATGGTGCGAGCTGGTAGTTTCAAGACCCAGCTCTCCAAATAAAAGATATTTTTTAATTACTGTCCAACCCTATTAGGCAGAGGATTGTATAACATGTGTTTCCTTTTAGGGATGAACTGCCCCAATGGCAGTGGCAGAGCACTTTTGCATAACTCTTTCCCCCTCCCCCTGGCCCTATCTTTGTGCTGATGTGTTAACGTGCAGACATCCTGCTAATAGCTTGGATATGCTTAATCTTAAAAAGCAATTTTGAGTAAGGGGTTGCTCTCTGCTACATCCCTGGGGGGGCTGTTTCCCGAGAGTGGGCAGCATTGCCAAGTGGTTTTGGGATCTTAACTCCTTACTGCCAGGTCTGATTTCCCTTCAAAGATAAATCTCTCTCCCTTTACTGCACCAAGTATCATCCTAGTTTTGACTCAATGGTTTGGTTTATTTTCTGGTTGGGTTCTCATCAGTTTTACCCATATTTTTATCCTTTGATGGGGGTCTAATCACTTAAGAGAGGTTCACAAGCATCTGCAGCAACAAATTGGTGTTTGTCTTTCAGGGCACTTTCCGGTATTGTCTGAGGTCACAGAGTAGGACAGTGAAATCCATTTCTTTTCCACAGTGTGCTATTCCTTGAATTCAAGCAATAGTTTTCATGTGGACAGAAACATTTGAAAGGTCTCTACCAAACAAAGCTTCACTCACTGGCTTTTAGCCTTCCATTGAACTGGGATGAATCCTTCAGCCTTTACCTGTATGAGTGATTTGGAGCCCTTCAAGCAGACTTAGATTTTCTGGATAATTACAGGTTTTTCAAATGTGAGATGGTTTAGGATCAGACCCATCATTTCCAGTGAGTAGGGTTTGCAGGGTGAAATCTTCAGCTGTACTTCAGAAATTATCTGGTCTTCTCCTGCTTTCTTTGCTATCCACCCCTGCTGCTGGTCAAGCAGAAATGTTCCACTGTTCAAATACCTGGCAACAACTATTTAATTTGACAATTTGTAGATGGTATTCCTGTATTACCCTTTAGGACCTTAATAATAGGTTTTTCTTTAGTGAAGCATTAAAACATTAAAGGCCATAAATTCCACAGTCACCTGTATCCATTTATTGCTAATTTATTATGGAACATATCATAAAACTTTGCTTGACATATAGGCCTCTTCATAACTATAAATCTTTTTTCAACTGTTTAGATAACTTACACTTAAGTTCAAGGAAAGACCTCTATGAACAAATATTTTAAACATCTATTTATTATGCAACACTAATACGTACAAACTATGTGGCAAATACTGAGAAATATTACTCTATAGTCAGATTTATTACTTCAAGCTTTTGGGGGATATATCTATTATAAAAATAAAATAAAAACTTTGTGTCAAGTATCTGCTTTATTAAAAGGTTTAGGAGCTCAACTGAATAGAGCTGTTATTGCAGTTAACATCAAATATATAAACGTTTCTCTTCAGATTAAGTTTGCCATTTGTAACCTGGAACTGCAGAAAGGATTGTAAGTGTGTTTCATAGAGGAGAGCAAAACCACAAGTTATCTGACTTGGAAATTCTATATCTTAATAATGTCTATAATGTCATTGTTGCTACAGAGCTTGACCTTGCTCTCATGAAGCCATTTTAAAAATCCCAGTGATGCTGGATCGTATATAGGAATAATTTGGGTATTTAATTTATTCTTATTTCAACTGATTGCTTGGGATTGGCACTGTTTGTATTTGTTGCTTTCAAATTACCTGCTGTTGTTTCATATGTGAAAACAAAAACATTTTCTTCCTTGTGGTGTATAAACTCAAGTTGCTTGGATAAACAAAACCAGCATTCTACAAAATACTACTCTTCTTTTTTTTTCCTTTAACATTTTTACCCTGGCTGAATTATTAGCATATGTATTTGCTAATCATACATATGTATTATTAGCATATGTAATAAAATAATTGGTTTTAGCAGCAATGCACGTGCATACACCCAGACAGCTTCTTTAGCAATAAGTTGGTTTGTAAAAATATTGTTTGGGTGCCTCATTAAAAGGCTCTGTTTTGTTAGTCCTTTTCCTATAAATGAGTTTGTTTGCACATGGAAGGTCATATTTTTTTGAAGCAAATTCCCCTCTCAGTGCTCTCCCCATCAGTTCAGCTTGGTATGTGTTTGCAAATGCTCTGTGGCCTCGGGATTTTCTTATAAATTGTTAAACTATATGACCAAAATCACAGTGTAAGGCCAAAACAGTGCAGCAAGCACAACTCTTAATTGGTATATAAAAGTCAGAAAAAAGGAATGGAAATCTTCTACAATCTACTAAATGCTAGTCTTTAAAGTGAGCTTGTTCATAGCAAACTAATTAAAACTGTGCAGATTTTTTGTGTACTTGAGAAAACCCAAACCCAGCTTACTCTAACGCAATCACAACATCATTAGCATCCAAATGAAAGCAAAGCAACTGATTCATCCAGAATGTACACTAATTGTTCACCAGTTTTCTGCTGGCTTCATCATTGGATCTGTCAAGGATTGTTTCTTGGGACAGGACAGGGAGGATTAATGCTACATGAGCATTATATCCAGTCACCAGCCAAGCAGGGAGGAGCATCAATTGTCTGTTGCTGCTTTGTCCCTGTCTCAACCTCCCAATCACACTTGCTGATTTCTGCTTTCAGACTATTTCTATGTTTCCCCCTCCCAAATGTTCTCCCTGCACTCTCCTTAGACTCTTTTCCTTATCCTGTTGCCAATCCTTTCCCTTTAGTGTCCTTCCACTCTCCATATACAGCATATGGAGAGAGCTCTTACAGGCAGATTCATGCTCTATCCTTAGTGCAAGAAAACCAGCAGCTACTGTTTTTAATAGACTTTTTCTGCCCCAGATTCTTTTTCTGGGGTTTATGTGTCATAAAAGTATTCATTTTTCAGGACTTGCTGAAAAAAAACCCAAATTCATGTAAAAACAGTGAATCAATGTAAAAACCTGGTCGAGAGAAGAATGCAAAAAATTTGTAGGATTAAACAAATCAATTAGCTTTTAATTATATAGCAGGCATCATTTTAATATTAGTTAAGGACTATGTGTGTCTTTGCAAGAGGCTCCCAGCACATCTCTAAATTCCACAGTTCCACAGTAAACAACTTTTTATATTACTTCCTGAAAGTTGACCCTGATGGATTGTAATTAATTATATTGCTGATATCTGACAAAATAAGCAACGTTCCCAGATATTTATGGTCTTAGATTTCACTCAACTACATAATACAATGTCTCTCTAAACATTGTCAGGTGCTGTGAAAATTATCAGCCTCAAGCAGCGAAGCCTAAGGAACAAGACAAGGTTTAAAGCTAATACCATGACTTTCAGTTACTGATCCAATCTTACCACAATAAAAGAATTACCTTTAATAAATATATTCCAGGACAGCCTGTGATGGGACTCGAGGAGCCAATTAAGTGTTGTATTCAAATGCTTTGTTTTTCTCTGCAGAGAAACTCCTGGGCCAGGCTCCCTTCTGGCACAAGTCTGCTTAAGTCAACAAATGGAGTTACACCCGAGATGAATTTGCCATGCTATGTTTTTCTAAATAGATTAGGGGTCATTTGAAAAGCTGTAAATAAACCTTTCAAATTCTTTAAGGCAAAAAGAAACAAATCTCCAAGAGGAAGAGAAAGGGGGAAAAAAAGAGAAAAAAAGGGGGAAAGAAAAAAGATTTATTCTGCTTTCCCAGAACTGCAAGTTTCCAGGTGTTCACCTTTTGATCTGGCTACAGGCAATGATTTTCTGAAGTGGTTTCTGATGGTGCCTGACATCATTTATGGCACTCCTGAACAATCTTGTAATGTGCTAAACTACACAAAATTAAGTGAGTTAGTGGCTAGCTGAGAGCAGCAAAAGGGCCATGGATATCACATGCACTTTGCTACTTGCAACATGTGTAGCTTTGAAGCAGCATTATTTCTTTGATTTGATAATGAGAATAAAATAATTACTGGTCTTAATTATTAATAGTACAGTGGGGTGACAGGCCCTTGGATTCTCAGTGTTCAATGCTGCACAAACACAGGGGATAAAAACAAACATATTTTTCCTAATAATTTACAGCCCAGCTTAAGGCAAAACACAGCAACATAGGCAGCAAACCATAGGGAGGAAAAAGATGAGTGGTGTGAACCATTAAACCAGCACAGTGTTGTGTATGGTTGGACAGCCCATGTTGCTCGTGTTTGATTTAGTTTTATATATATTTTATTCACAGTCTGTAATTAAAAGATAGAAGAATGCTTGCCATGAGCAGAACTGGACTCAGTTGGCAGTTGCTGCACCACTGAGCCAGTGGGAATTTTGGCATTTATTTTCATGGGTGGTAACACCAATGATGGTCTTGATTTTGGGCAAGCAGGACAGCAGTTACCTCTGCAGGACTTAGGCAGGAAATCAAACTCAAAATGGGTCAAGAGTCAAAACTGGCACAGCTGGTCACCTCTGGCAAGTCAAAGCCGTTCACACAGCTTCACTCTTTTCCACATGAGCTGCAATTTATTCCTTTTTCTCCAACAAAACACTGTCAGAGAAGAAATTTTCTGTTGTGCCCAAGGAGAGAAACTGTTGGCAGTGGATTTAACCTCTGCATCTCTAGATTAATTGTTTTAGTCAACTTAGTGAGCTCTGTAGAGAAGGGAACTAAACACCTGAGTGGTGGAGTGTGGTGGGAGCATAGGGCAGGTCAGATCTGGAAAACCTGAGGATATAATCTATAACTTCTTTTGGCTGGAATTTGCTCAGAGCTAAAGGCCTCTCAGATTTGCTGTTGTCCAGGCAAAGGGTGATGAAGAAATGTGATTATCTTGTCTCCCAGTATGGTTGTCAGCACGTGGGATGTGTTTCCTTCTGTGAGACACAGAAATCTGTGCAGTGCTTCAGTACCCAGTGCAGAAATGAGAGTCAAATGCTGCAGTTTTGCCTTTTAGAAGTATTTAATCTGTAAATAACTAATTAGCAGTCTTGCAGAATTTGTCGTTTCCAATGTTGATTCTAAGGTTTGAATTTGTTAATGACATTTTAAATTCTTATTTTATGCCAACAAAGACTGTGAACGCTTAGCCAAATTAATAGAATTTGCATTGACAATGAAATCTCTTCTCCCACTGAAGAAAGTCTAAGAGAAATGTATCTTTGAGATCCTACTGTGATTTTGGTAAGTCTTTTCCAAGTGCTTATTCTGCAAATCTAGATTAATACCATTTAGAAAGATCAGGCAAATGAAGCTGCAATTAAGAGAATTAGTTAAATCCATTATAGGCTGCTGGCCTTGCTCTCCAACTCAGGAAGGATTAAGCACCACACCCAAAGTCTGCTTGATCCTATCTTCAGGGCACTATTTATTAATTACACTTAATTATTCATGGCAAACCCCAAAATGAAGCAGTTGAACATTAATCCAGCTGTTACCTTTCCCTCAATTCATGGGCTTCTTTGGGATGCTTTTCTCATCTTCTTGACTTTTCCACCCTTAACTTCACAGAGTGTTTCTCCAAGAGCCCCTTGCTGCAGGAGCAGTCTCATTTCTGTTAGATGTCATGTCCATCCTGGTCACTTGTCAGTGCTGAATCCAAGAGCATGTTGTCAGGAATCATGGAAACAGAATATTTATGCTGACTGGTGGGTTCTGCAACCTGTGCTACTCCAGGTGTTGGTGGAGAGCTGGCATCCTGGTGAGAGGAGTCACAGCAGCCAAGCTCTCTAAAGCAGCCCTTCAGAAACACAATTCAGAGGAAAATCAGCTCTCAAAGATTCATTTCCAACCAAAGTTTCTATTTCAGACAGCAACTCTTCCCCCAGTCCCCTCTCCAGTGACTGGCACATGTAACCTGCCCATGACTGAAATCCTGTGTTTTATTTGGAGCAGGGCTGTGAAATAAATCACTGACACTTCCACGAGGTAAAGCTGGAGTGCCCCAAAGGTGATTTCTCCTCTCCTTTTTCTTCACAAGGTTTGTGTTACTCAGGGGCAAAACAAAGCACAGGCAACCTGGCCCTTCAGGAGACAGAACACCCCAGTGCAACCCTTCATTAATTACCAACATTATATTTACTAGGGTTACAGAGTAACTAGAGAGAGATTTTGTAACTGGAGGAGTATTCTATAGGTCATCTGTTATTACTGAGTTATGGCTTAGGTGCTGCTCAGTGCTTTAAGGATAGGGAAGTCATTTGATAGCTTTAATCACGCAGGTATTTTAGCTTGTCAAAAACAAGGGCAGCTTTGTAGTTGCTATTTTGCAGTGGGAGTCCTTCTGTATGACAAAGTGAACTGAGCTGATCAAAACATACACAGAAAGTGTAAACAAACAAAAAATATCGGCAAACAATGACTTTAAATTTCAAATGTCATGGTCTAAGGGCAAAACAATGAAGGAAAACACAACACACTTAACTGCTTCCTGTTTCCATTCCATGATCAAAGCTTTTAACTTCAGTTTGTTCAATTCTTAATGATTTTCAGGCACTTTTTCTACCCCAGATTACCAACAAACAAGGAGTAGAAAGCAAAATACGGGCCCTTCCCATGTTCTTGCACACTAAAGCTCTTTTCTGAAATCCAGTTCTTCCGCAATCAGATTTAAAGCTGATTTAAAAACAAGAATTATAATGTGCCTTCACCTAAAACCATAATAATCTCTACTCCTGCCTCTGGATTGCTGATGTACCAAGGCTTTTAAGTATTTACCTTCTAGATATGAAGCTCCTTAGGGCTGCGTAATGCCTTATTATTATTACCAGTCCCTCAAGTCATAATGAACTCAGGATTACAGCATATTCTATATTTAAGTTTCCAGGACCAACAATTATTATATGTCCTTTGTTCTGAAATTAAAAAAAAAAAAAACAAAACAAAAACCACATAATTAGTTCTTTTCTGCTCACTATACAACAAGAATTGATTGGCAAGATCATCACTGGAAATGCTTGGGAAAACCCTAAAACTATTTTGTTTCTTTTCTTGATGGTAGGAAGATATTTCACAATTTCATTATTTTGATTTACTAATCCAGAGAGCTGGCACAAGCTGCAACCATTAAATGATGTGACTGTGAATTTTAGAATGAGGGTGTGTTATTAGTTTTCATTAAAGAAACCAAGCACAAAAAGGACAAATACCCACTTAGATTTCCTATAACATAATTTTTTTTTTCTGCTTGGAAATGTCGTCTAAGTAGAAAAGCTTTGGCCTTATATCTTATATAGGTATATATACACCTATCTTATATACCTAAATTGGCATTACTTTCTAGGCCAGAGATGCTGAAATTACCTCTTACACAGAGTTCTGATTCATTCTTGATAGGAATTTGCTTGCAGACATTTTCTTTATGGTCTCACAGAGCCCGTGTGCTAAGCCTGGTCAGCTCCCAAAGCTTTAACGATGTGAATGGCTTATGCTGGTTTTGCCATTATGGGCACCTAGAAAAATATCCCTGATAATGGCTAAACCAGGGTATTTTCTACTTATGAGCTGTTTTATAAGAAACATTCAAATTATACCTTTGTAGGCACCTGTGCAGTCCCAGTGATATGAAAAAGGTTTGAGCTGTTGAAACAGGTTTTGGAATCAGCTAATGGGATATTTGGCAACAATTTTTAGTTGAATTTCCAATTAGGTTTCCTTTAGAGAAATATAAGGGATATATTTCCATTGACCTGTGCCTCATTGCTTTTTCTAATCTCCCTTTTGCTACCTCTCCATTTCTTATGCTGCATCCTGCTAGGAACTAAATATTTCTTTGGACATCTTTTCTTAATGATAAAGTAGATCTCTGTAAGAATATGAGGCTTTTGGACAATTTATTCAGATAGTATTTGGGTGGGTGGAAATTGTTTTGTTGCTTTTTCTTGAAACATTTATCACACAACCTGTTAATTTTCTGTAGCACAATTTATTTTATTAGCAGCCAGTAGCATGTTGACCAGTTCTCTGTTTTTTCAGAGGTTCTGCATTTGGCACATATTGTGAAGTTTGAGAAATACAAAATGAGTATAGGAGGTTATTTGATTGGAAAGTTGCAGCACTGGTAGAAATAATATATATTCCAGTAGGGTTTCAATATCCTCAGCATGAGCTGACCTTGTATGTCAAATGCAGTGGAATATTTGGGGAACCTGCAGTTGAAATCTTTATCCCCACCCTCTTCTTTTGCTCATCTTCAAAAGAACTGACAGCTCATGGGTTTGTGCAACATGAAGCACATCCCATCACATTTTCCACTCTCACCTGCAGAGCTGGCATCCTGCAGCTCTGGTGACTTCAGGGACCTGTGAGGACCTTTTCCCATCTCAGAAGCAGATTCAGATCAGGGAGTGAAGCTCAGGCTCTGGTCTGGCCTGCAGAAAGCAGTTCCCTGGCACTGGAGTGTGGTAAAGGAGAGAGCACAGAGGGGGTGAGAGGGTGGGTGGGAGAAAGGATGGTTGAGCTCAACTGCTGTGCTGGAGGAAGAGCTGCAGCAACAGCTCCGTCTGCTTGTGCTGTGTGGGTGTTCACACAATGGAGCTCAGTCATCAGATCCCATCTACACACCTACACCAAGGGCTGTGTGACAGAACAGGTTATGTGAGGGTGGATTAGAGGATTGAGTATATAAAGAATCCAGAGCCACATTTTTATTTTTTTTTAGATTTGCTTTATGCTACAGCTAATCTTTGTCCAAAAAGAAAAAAAAAAAAAAAATCCATAATGGAACCACAAAGAAATTCAGCCTGAAATCATCTCATCTAGGTTTGCTGGATTTTAGATGTTGAAAGCCAGGATCTGGGATGTAATTGTGTAGCATTACATGACACGTCAGGTGTCCTAAATCCCCTTGAATTATAGGCATATAATTCAGGAGGTGCCTCAGGTGCCCTGTGAAAAAAGAAAGGTACAACTAGAGAGCAGCTCAGATCTCATGGATGAGGCTGTGGGAAAAGGCAGCACAGCCAAGTGACTGGAAATGGGAGGAAACTGGCCCTGAGGTGTTTCAAAGCAACAGAAGGGGTAAACCAAATAATTCATCTGCACCAGAAACTAAAACCTTTGACAGGGCTTGCACTTAAAAATTGTGTCCATGACAGCTTGTCCATTTTTTCCAGTGATTTTCCTCATAAAATACATTACCTCTCCCTACAAACCCTGCCTCCCTTGCTTCTTTGAGCTCTCAAATAGGTCAGTAATTCTATTGACTTCCAAACTCTTTACTTGCAAGTAGTCAAGAGCATTGTCTGGTCAGGGTCCAAAAGTCCTTCTAACCTGCAAGCATTTATGGAAAAAGTGCTGATTGAATAGGAAAAAATGTGCAAAAATATATATTTCAAACCTCCCCTCTCCAAACCTTAGCTGGCAAATGAAATGGGGCAAATGGTCCATTCTGGCTCCCAGCTGTTTAGTCTCCCCAGTTTACAGTCCCCATTATGTGCCAATTATGTATCACTTGTTTGCCATTGAGCAGAGCTGTTCTCCAGCACTAACAATGATCTGAAAACCAGACAGATAAAATGGTACATTCTTACATGCAGTTGTGGTTTGGTTAGTTTACTGCAGGTCATACTTGTCTTGTCTGGCTGATATTCTCTTGTTCTAATAAGCCCTATCTACAAAGTAATGGATTCTGTGACCCTTTTTCAGATAATTACTTTTTAATTTTAGTTTTCAAGGATTTTTATTCAGACTTCTTGGGCAGATGCAAGGTCTGACCTGTGTGTCCCTTGGAGGACACGTGCTTTGTCCCAGGCAGGTATATTCAGGGCAACTTATTTTTCCTCTAGGACTCTCTCGTGGAAGGCTTCTTTTCACTGTGGCAGTTAAATCACTTTAGATTTAGATACTCATAGACAAGGATGTTCACCATCTGTTTCTTAGACAGCAAAACACTTTTGTTGGCAAAGGAATAGCCTTTGGGAATCCAAAGACCTCGACCTGTCATAGTACAAGCTCATTTCTTTTTCCTTTCTTGCTTTCATTGTGTGTTCTGGACCTTGCTAGGTAACCTTCCCTATGTAAAAGTTGCTCTTCACAAAGGTGAGAGAGATATTGCTTTAGTTTTCAGTTACAGACTTTACAACTCCATCAGAAGAAAGATTCTTGTTTTCACATAGTCCCCAAGAGTTACCACTTAGTGTTATTATGGTCTTTGCTCAGGGTAACACCAGTTTGACAGCTTCCCATTTATTAATGCAGTTAAATATGTTAATAAACGTGACATTTATTATTATTATCATAACATTCTTCAATTACATTGGTGCAGTCTTATCCAGCAAAAGCAAACCTGAGCCAAATATATCTTTAAAAAGTCTGCACACAAGCCAATGCCAGCCAAGGGTGTGACATTTTTTGTTTTTTATTTTTACAGTTTTTAAGAACACTTCACACTGGCAAAAGCTTTCAGGGAAACCCAGCTTATACTGGCATCAAGAGATTTTTGCTCATACAGCTTGCCTTGTTTGCAGAACTGTTTCAGGCTAGACCAGAAAAGCACTCTGTGGCCAGCACAAGCTGAATGTGTGCCAGGGCACAGCTGCAGTGGTGTCATATCAACCCACAAACAAGGACTTCATCAGGCAGCACTGGTGGGGAGCTACAGCCTCTTTAGCTGACTCTCTTTACCCCCAGTAAGCCCTTTCTTGGTTCTCATTGGAAAGGTTCACAGTCATAGCTGGTTGTTGGCACACCTTGTCTGCATTCTGCTAGTAACGCTTTTCCCAAAGTTCAGTTTCCCAGAATATTGGAGCAGTATGTGGGAATGCCACACAAAACTAAACAGTTGCTAAAGAGCCTGTTTGGCTTGCATGATCTAAGTTCATAAATAAAGAAGTTCCTCACTGGTTTTTCTTGGTATCCTCTTGGTGCCATCTGAGAAGCACAAAGGAAACGGAGAGGAACAAAGGCTTTAGATCAAGAAGAAAAGTCTGGTCTGGGAGGACAGCAGAAATTCATAAAGGAGGGTTTTCCATTTGATATGGAAACATTGCCATTTAATATGGGACATTGCATAAATCCCTTGTTGTGGAGATTTAGGGACACATGTCTAATAATTCTACCTGTTGTCATAGAGAATGATGACTCTTCTCTGTCTTGACAAATGTACCATTTTTCTTTTGTGTGGCTGCAATTACTGTTTTCCATTTTCTGCACTGTTTGGGGGTGAGAGTGGCCTATCCCTCCTCTGAGAGCAGATGGCAGAGGAACCATCTCTTTCCCTGAAATCCTTTTGAAATGTGTCAGCACTCTAACTGCACAAAGATCCTGCACTGAAGTGTGCCTGGGACAATTTTTATCTCTGAGATGTTGGTTTAGGTCTCTAAACAGCTGCTGGACTATGAGGCTCTGAGGTCTGTGCCAACAATAAGATCTGCATGTCCCAAAAATCACGTAAATCTGTGGCTCCTGTGGCAGTGTAGCCTTCTACCATGCTCACCACAGATTCCTACAGGAATGTGCAAACCCCACGGAACAGACCCTGCAGATATTTTGACTTTGAGAACAGCGAGAAGTTGCATAAACTTTCCTGCATTTTACATCCCCATCTTTCATTGTGAGATATTGAATTGTGACATCAAAGAGTTAATGTGGACAGAAATGTTTGATCTCATTCTACTTGAACTTATTACATTTTGAATTCTGATACTGTTACAGTGAAGCTGTAAATTTATCTTGAGGTAAGCCAGCAGAAAGGCACTATTTTCTAGTTAGCAGCAGCCATTCTGTTCCTTAAAAGAAATTTGGGACAGATGTGTCTGTCTTATTATTTCAGTGAATGCAGGGAGAAAATGTATTTTATTTCTTATTAAATAAATTTGCCTGTTCATCTCAGTATGTGGGACTGTCAAAGCTTATAAATTTGGCAGTATTTTAACATGATCATTCTGTTTTTCTTTAAACCAAGTTATTAAATTGATATATTTTTATAAAAAGCAGAAGGTGATGGAAATTTTTTTTTTCATCTTTTGACATTTGGTTTACTGTTAAGGGGTTTTAAGTAACACTGTATCTTAAATCAGAAAGATAACAGCTCTTCCAAAGACTGCTGAAAACCAACCAAAAAGACTGAGATTCACTGGGTTGCAGTGCTGGTAAAGCAGTGTGTGTTTGGACTTTGATATTGAGATTTTTTTGTGCTGATGCATTGTCAGAGTTTAAGTGTCTCATGCTTTTCCCTGGGCATCTCTCATACCTGGCTGCAGGGGAACCAGGAACAAGCTGTTCTGTTGATATATTTACAAATCTCACTCTCACTTCTGCCAAGGTGGCTTTAGGTTTGCAATTACCATAAAAACCCTTTACACCACTTTCAGCAGTGGTTAATCTGGTGTAAGTGCAAATAGGGTGCACTACTGACTAGGAAAAGTTCCCTTTTGTGTCAAAAAAGACTCCAGCTCCTACAGAAATTGTGGAGTCAGATCCATACTGGGGTGGCTGTGCTTGGCCACAAAGTCACACAACTTCTAGCAGAAGTTCCCTCTTGAAGAAAACACTTGGGTTTGAGTCCTGTTGTGACAAGCTGGGGTGACTGGGTGAGTAGGTGTTAAAGCAAACCTTCAGACTAAGAGTTTAGAGAGGGACAGACTTTTTTATCCCAGTCTTTGTAACTGTGATGAGAACTGGTTAACTTTCTAGCAAATGAAACCAGGCATTTCTGTGAGGAAGGATGAAAAAACTTTGAACAAAAAAGTTAATATTTTTTGAGAGACATGGAAAGGATGAAATCCTTTTGCAGTGAGCATCAGGTCAGGTCTTCTGCAAGGGAAAGCAGGAGCTCCTTACACATGCTTCCTACAGAAGAAGGATCAACTCAAAATTAAAAAAATACACAAGTGCATAGAGATTTTCATTTGTTCCATTGATTCTGGTTGACAAATCTGTTTAGTTATATTGTCAGCTGCTTTGTGTCCTTGATTCTCCACTAGCCTGTACTGGTTCCACAGACAGGAAAGACCACTAATATGGGGGGAATTACGGAATGCCTCCATGTGCATAGCTGGGAAACGAGTTGGACCCACAATCTGAGCATCTTTTAAATCAGATGTTGCTAAGAGTTTGCCCAAAAGAGGTCTCTCTTCCCACTTCTCAGGGCTGAACATATTTGAGCTTCGATAAAATTTTTAAAGTAATTTTAAGCTGGTGGGCAAGGTCAATATTCCCTCATTTGCTGTAATCCTAAAACAGGATAGTGTTTGCAAATGCTGAAATTTTCCATGAGCAAAACCATTAAAAAATTATTAATTCAGAGGCCTGGAAATGTTTCTCTGGGCATTTCTAATCAAAAGGTAGTGTTTCACATGGTGAGTGAAAAGGTCCTCACTGCATCATAAGAGATGTGGTCTGGGCAAAGAGCAGGTCCTTGAGTTACAGCTGGGTAAGCAGGGAAATCAACTTTTGTTCATTGAGAAGTGAGCCAGGCAAATTAAATTAATGCTGCCTTGGTCCAAGGCAATTGCAAAAGCTTCTCAGCTAGATTCCAGAACTAACCTGGGAGACTGAGAGCATTGCTTCCCACTCCGAATTCACCTCTGGTTTGCTGTGTGGCTGGATGAGGCTTTGGATCAAGTGTAAATTCTAGCAGTAGGAAGAACAGCAGGATGAAAGTAGAGACAAGTGCTGGGACCATGCTAAATCACTGCTACCTGTAAAAGGCAACATTTGTCAAGGAGCAAAGCTCTGCTTATGTTTTAGCCTGAACTGGTGATCTGTACATTGCCATTAAATGCTCTTCTGCTATCCTGTGATAGAGCAGCATTTTCCAGGTACCACTGGACAAAGTTTACCCCAGCAAAAGCATACCCTAAATACTTTTTGGTATTTATCTCAAATCTATCCTTTGTAAAGTGGGAATAATACTATTTGCCCAGCTTTGTAATGTTCACCGACTTTCTAAGGCAAAAGATGGTTTAGAAAGTGTGCCAACTTTTTTATTGCCACTAATAAATGAGAAATCTCTTTCTCATTCTAAGACCTGCTGTTAAGGGTCAGTTAAGGTGAAACCAGAGTACCAGGTCTATAAAACATGGTTCTATAAAGAGAACAGCTACAAACTGTGATGCCATGAACAGTAGTGAATTCTAACTGCTCTTCTGAGCAGGAAAAGAGTGAAGAGCAGGGTCTGTCCAGGCTCAGATGTGCCATAGGACTGCCTGGAAAAGGGAACTCACACAGGGAGGTGGGATGGTGTTTCTGGGGCACCCTGCCCGTGATCACTTCATGCCACACATGTACACAACCAGCATTTCCTCAGTCACAAAAGCAAATAGCATTTCTGGGAAGAGGAGACCCAACTACTATCAGTGCACTTCACTTTTAAGTGGCTGGCCATGCCACGCTGGTAATTTAAATGGAGAAAGAGTGATAATAGTTTAGCAGTGAGAACAACAGTTTTTCCACCTCTTATCTGGAGATAATGGTGGAACATTGCAGGTTTTTTTTTCACCCTCTTCCCAGCACCTGTCCTTATTTGTTGAACAATTTATAGCTCCATCTGAAGTATTATCCTGCTAACAGTAGGAGGTATTTGCAGTGCAGCACAACATAATCCTCCCCTCAGAGATTAAGACTATTACCTCATTGATGCTCCTAGTCTCTGCCAGCCTTGGCATACCAATGTACAGCGTGAATGCAGGTTTGCTGCATAATAGCTCACTATGCTACCAGCTAAGCCACTGAATGCTTCTACAGTCATTCCTTTTATTAGGAGAATGACATGACAGTAATAATGGATAATGAATTCTGTTAATGAGATGACTTATTTCAAAAGTAAATAAAGCTCAGGTGTCACGTGAATGAAACATTTGAAATATCTGCAAATGTGATTTAGTCAAATGTTCCAGGGAAGAAAAAAAAAAAAGAACCCACACAAACCCTCCTTTGAGGCAGCTGCAATTGAGTGGGTAAGACTCCACAAGCAAGAAAGGAGAAAAGGGAAGTTGTACATGCAGCTTAACTTCATCCCTGGTGCAGGTGATTGATGACACAATCTCTCCTGCTCCAGTGTAGAAGAATTTGGCCACGCTGAGGGTATGTAACCTCTGTCAGGTCGAGGCTGCACTCCTGCTCCCGTGTGTGATGGGGTGGGAGCAGCTCCCAGCAGGAGATTCCTTGGGACTGCAGCTACTGGCACAGCCTCCCTGCAGCTTGGTCTCTCTCTCTTCACTGAATTTATCACAAAAAGCTCTTGACTTGGTTGAACTAAAGCCAAGGGAAATGCAAATATCCACTGCTGTTTCTGCTGAATTACATTCACTCCTTTACTAAGTTATTATTCTTCCTATGAAGAAACAACTAAGACATCTTTTCATGTAATACAGAAATATTAATGTAATCTTCCTCTCCTCACATTTTCAAATGATTGAACTGTGTTTTACTTCATTTTTGCAAACCAATTCACTGTCAAGCCCAAACCAGGTTTGTAGTTTGGTTTATCGTACATGAAAATGTTACCAACAACATCAGCATCACACAGAGATACAAACAGGCATCGTCAAGGATGTGGTGAGGATGCTAATATTAGAACTGTCAGACAGCCTTTGTGAAACTCAGGGTTTCTTTATTGGCCATAAAAGCATTAAAGCATCAAAGAAAGAGACTACTTGGTGTCTACAGGCGTATTTATCTTCCCTAAGATTTTTTTTGCCCTGATGTGGACTCTGACTTCTGCACATCTTTAATACATTTATCCTCACAGTATGCCTGTGAGACACAGAGGAGCTACTCTTTGCATTTTACAGAAATTCTGCAGTTCTGCAAAACAGAGAGCTGAAACACTGAAAAGAGAGCAGGCAGGCTGACCTCCTGCAAACATGACAGCAGGAGGTTCCTCCAGGAGCTCAGCTGCCCAGGGAGCCATGACCTGCTCCTGCCTTGGCTTCCTCTGGCCATTTGCTCTTGCCCCATGGCATAAAGCACAGGGCTCTGTGACGTGCAGTGTCACATGTCACTGGCTAGCAATGCCAGGGAGTTGTTTGCCCACCCAGCATGGTTTATTGATGGAGGGAATATTTTAAAAAGAAAGGAATGAATGAGGAGTCCAGTGATAGGTTCCATGGCTTTGACCCTCTTCAGTGGTCCTCGGGGAATGATGTGGATGTTCCCCCCTGACAGCTCATTGGTTCTCTGTGCCTGGTAGTTGAAGCAAAACCATTTTTGAGGGTTCTTGAAGAAACCAGACTGACAGTCCCTGTGAACAGTAGATGCTAGAAAACTGTGACATCCTAGAGGATTTTGTCCCAAACTACAAGTAAGTGTCCCTGAAGCATCTGGCCCGCACCAGCCTCCCACCCAGCACAGCTGCACCATCGTTGGTACCCAAGGCAGCTGCTTTGCTGAGGTTTGGGGATGGCTCCATGGGCTTCCTTCCCTGGGGACATGGGACACTGTGGGCTCTTACCCCAAAAGAGAGAGAAGCAGATTAAAATCTGATGCTTATATGGGATAGGGGAAGGGGGAGGGGAAAGGTGCAGAGGGATATGAAAGAGGAAAAAGATTTGTGTACATGACCTGATACATTTTTTAGCTAAGTCTTACAGAGTTGTTAAAATAGAGTAAACATATCACCCAGAATAATCACAAAAACTGGGTTGTCCTTCCACTTTCAGCATGCCTCCTTTTTTGAAACAAGGCGGGAAAGGTCTCAAAAGTTTAGCAAAGAGAAATCAGCCTCCTTAGGAGGCTCTGTGGGCACCCCAACCAGGAGGGCATGCAAAATGTTGTGAGAGAACTCCATCAGGGCAAAGTTGGCATGGGCTGAACAGTGCTGCCAGCCCCACTCCAGGCTTCCCAGAGCACTCGGGGTGGAGCCAGGCTGCTGAGAAGCTGCCCTGCTGTTTGGTTGTTTAAGCTGTGGCTGCAGAAGAAAAGAAAAGCAAAACCATGGGTTGATTTATATCTCTTGGTTATTGTAAGACATTCCCAAAAGAAACAAACAAACAACTTGAGACATTTTAAAACTTAACCATTTTTAAAAAATGGCAAAGTGCTTCTATCATTTTCAGTAATTAAAGCATGAACAAAAATTAAAAACTCCCCTGGCTCTTTCATTTGATGATTTTCAAGCCTGTTTTTTCCCCTCGCATACTCCTTGCATATTTCATTCCTCGCAATCCTGTCCCCATTAGTGGTGATGACAAAGCTCCCATTGCTCCCCATGTGTGGGAGAATCACACTGTAAGTATGGATTTAATCACCAACCTTCAAAGTGACTAAAAAGGCAGATAGATGAGATTCCTGGGGAGATTTTCAAAAGTGAATTTTGACATCCTGGCTCTTTTGAGAACGTCGCTGCTCTTTTCTAAAACATTTCTCGAGGCCTGCCCTTATGGGCCTAATTTCAGGTACCCTGAGGTACAGCTGCTTAACTGGTTCCAGCTCCGTGCTGGATCCTGGGGCTCTGGGCACCCCTGGGGCTCTGGGCACCCCTGGGGTTGGCACCACGGCGCTGCTGCCGAGCTCCAGCCTTGGATCCCAGGTTGTCGAGCTCCAGCCGTGGATCCCAGCCTGCCAAGCTCCAGCCTTGGATCCCGGCCTGCCGAGCTCCAGCCTTGGATCCCAGGCTGCCAAGCTCCAGCCTTGGATCCCAGGCTGTCGAGCTCCAGCCTTGGATCCCAGGCTGTCGAGCTCCAGCCTTGGATCCCAGGCTGTCGAGCTCCAGCCTTGGATCCC
>VZRH01000391.1:233575-245526 GCA_013397555.1 Urocynchramus pylzowi | reverse complement strand
AAATGGGAAAAAAAAAAAAAAAAAAAAAAAACAAACCCCTCCAAAAAACCCAGAAGTGAGGAACACCAAAATCAAATATGCAATGAATGGAATTGTTTTCATTGTCCAATTTGACTGAAACACAGAAGTCTTTTTCATTATTTAGAATCAATGTCACTTGTGAAAAACTGGTTTTTCGGACAAAATTATTTAACTTTTAATGAAAACCCAAACATTGGAAATATGGTAGTCAAATATAAACCCAAAATATAATATCAAGATCAAATGTTTACTCATGGGCAACCGCTGAAAACCCCTTGAACTACATGAATTAAAAACAGATGTTTTAAATTAAAACACATAAATTACCGATGCTGAAATTACTATAAATTTCAATGATGAAAACACATCAGTCAAGACTTTAAGGGAGATTCTAAAGGTTACATATAGGAGTATTTTCCATTATTAAACCAAGTGTCACCTGAAGAAGTTCCCTGGAAGAATGTAGGAGGACTTGTGTAAAGTATCTCGGGTTACTGTGACATGACTCAACCACTCCTGTTTTTATTCTGAGTCAGTGCTGTATATCTCAGGCATTTCTTTGTTTGGTTTCTGCTGTGCATTCTGCACAAACAAGGAGCTCCATGTATTCCATTCTATTTCCAGCTGGACATGGACTTTCTCCCCCCTCCCCTACCCAGAGAACACAGCTGGAACCAGTAATATCTCTGCAAATGAACTGAACTTGTAGGTTCAACCACTGCATCGTGCTTCAGACTGCCTAGCATCTTTGTAACACCAATGTAATTTGGTATTATTTCCACTAAACAATGGTCAAATCTTGTATATATGCATGGAAAGCTTCCATGTCCTCGGGATAGCACACTAGTTAAAAATATAATTTATCCAGAGTAAACAGTAAAAACAAATGCTGTATTTATAGCTTATTATTTTAGGAGGGTGACATTTACCTCCAGCTGGAGTATTAGAATTTTGTGTTAAGCAGTTTTGGTTTTGAACAGTTTGAAAGAGTGCAACAGTGTTGAAAAGCATATATAAGTATAATAAACAGATGTTATAAATATATAAAATATGTGTATACATGTACAGCTGAACTATGTAAGTGCACAAATATATATATATATATATATATATTCTCACACATATGTGCATGTGAATGTAAACATTTTCTTAACTACACACATATGTAGTACATTTTATTAAGAAACCCCAAATTTTCATGTGTTTATTCTAGATGTTTATATGAAAGCTTCTTTGGTTTCTTTTAAAGCCCTTTTCAGACTTATCTGTTATGACCGCCCAATATTTGTATTTAATATTCTATATCTAGTAAACTGTTTCTCATCTAGGATTTTACTAGATACAGATGAAGCATTGCTTAAAGAGAAGAAAAATCAACTCATAAAAAATGCACCTTGTAAATACCATAAAGTATTTGCTCATGGGTTTCTTTGAAATCTCTGTTTGTATTATTATTTTTAACAATGATGCAATCTGTGGGAACACAGTATCAACAGCTGGCACAGCCAGAGGTGGAAGAGGCAAAAATGACAGAGATTCCCTGATATTTTTCCATGCTGTAATATTTGAAGAACATTTGAGGTACTCACAATCCTTGATTTATAAACTGATACCCCCTCCTGTGCACACACCCTAATTTCTATTTCTGTATTAAAGAGGATATTTTTTACTGTAAATTGACATTAGTATTTCAGTGGCTGAACTGCCTGAAGATGATTTGTTGGGTTTGGACATCCAGCCACCACTAATTTATCATGGGATTGGACGTAAAGCCCTACAGGTGTCTTTGGAAGTATTGAAAAATCGTGTTACAGAAAGAGTAATTTACACACAGGTGGTTTTTTGTTCATTTGGAACATGACTTGTAAACAGTAAAATTAGTTTCTTTGGCAGTGAAAACTCATTACAGTCTACCACAGTCAGCTCTGCTTTCTGTCTGTAAAGGCAGAACTAAAGTGCCCCAGCGTGGTTTGCAAAGCTCAGGTGACTGTCCAGGACATTTCACTTTGTATAAAAAATATATATTAAAAAACAGATTCCTGCATCCAGAAGCTCTACCAGATCATTTCCAATGATAGAATTTCGTCAAGCTGCCATATATTATGCTGAATGATTTCTTCTGTAATTAAGTCAGAGCTTCCAGGAAACAACCAAGCTACAGACCCCCAAATTTTCCTGCTCATTTTTGCCTGTAGATAATCACCATCACCATTAAAAATATATATCTTTCATGTAACTGAAGTTCACCCAGACATAACATCAAAATCTTTCTTGTCACTACACCCTTATTCAAAGCACATAGAAAAATGCTCAAGCTGCAAAATTTTGAGCCCTCATTGCACCCTGCCTGCACTTCACCCTCCTGGTGACCACCATCCTCTGCAATTTCAGTAGAACAACCTTTTAAAAATAAGACCATGTATTTTCCTAATCCACATTTTGTCATTCTTCCTTTCAAGCTTATGCAGCAATTTGAAGCTGAGCTAACCTTCCTATGACCTTGAAAAGGTAAGTGAAAACCCTATGTTAACAATTCTCCTCTCCCCTTATTTGGGTAAACTAGAAGCCATGAGAGCCTTTTATTGACTTTCACTACAGTTTTCACCCTTGGCAGTACAACTGAACCTGCCCTGACCTTTTTTGACCAAGCGCCTTTGTCCGACAGACTGTTCAAAGCATCTTGCAGCCAGATGTGAGCCCCCACACCCCGGGTGTGTGTGCCTGACTGTAGGGATCCCTGCACCTCCCCTGGCTGCGGCACTCGCCGCCAGCCTGCTGCCAGCTGGCCTGATCCGGAGATAAGACCCACTGGCCGGGTTAAGAAAATGACACCTGATCGTGGGGCTGCTCTTGTTCCCATGAGTGCACCCTCTCTGAAGGCTCAGACTCTGGAAAAAACTGCTCCCTGCTGAAGGGAATAAAAGCAGCACCTTCCACAGGCGGCTGGAGGAACACGCGTTGCTGCTCCACAGCCCGTCTTTCAGGGCGTGCTCTGCAGGTTCCTCAGAGGGGCACAAGTGAAGTGTGGTCACTTCATTTGTGATCACACTGAGGATGGGAAGAGACTCCTGAAAGGATGGGCCTGGATAACACAGTCTGTCCACCTTCCTATCCTATCACTGAATAAAATAATCTTCTTTCTACATGAACAGTCATCTCTCAGCCTACCCAGCAAATGCTCACAAACATCTCACCCATCATCCCATGTTCTTCTGTCTCAAAGATTGTCCATCACAAATTCCAATTATAGCACTTATCTGCCTAGATCTTGGCTACTTGTTTAGGCAGCTAATTTTGATCTGGTGTAGGGATCTGATTTTAGGGATCTAATTTTGATTTGTCTGTAGGGATGCAGACCAAACAAGATTAATAGAGTCAAACATGAAGAAACAAAACCACTCCCTCTGCCTTAATGCTTGACAGAGCTTCCACTGCCTTCTGTAGTCTTTGGATTAGATATTTGGGGTTGTGACCAGCTCTTACTCTTCCTAAGGTTCTTTGAACAACATTCTTTCATTCACTCTATTATTTTGTCCTGGATTTCTATGAGCAAGTACAGTTGGTCTTGTTTCCTGTTTACCAGCCTTTTCAATTGTTTTCCAATCTTTGCAGTCCTATGGATGTATTCAGATCCTGAACTTTGACAAAGTGCTGCTTTCAGCCATGTGTAGATCCCATTTTAATCACTGGCTCACCTCTTAATGCACTTAGACATCTCTGTGTCTGTCAGCAATAAATATTTGTTTGTCACATTTTTCCCTGGCTCAGGGTTGAAAATCTCTGCACTGCTCATTGCAGACACAGCACTTCTGACTCAGTATTTATTCTCAGGTTCTCCTTACACTTAGCTGCCATCTCTGCTTCCCTGCTCCACTTGACTCTACCCCACATCTGGAGAGCAGATCTATCCCTGAAGTCAATCTGACTCACATTATCTGGAAATAGCCTGGTTCCATTATAACAAGACCTTCACTGCCCCACTGCCTTCATGGCTGAAAGACATCTCAGCCAATGGGGGCATGGATTAATGTCCTGAAGGGAAAATGTGCAAACCTTCTAACAAGCCTTTTCTTCTCTGTGTAAAAGGACTATCAGGAGCTGAGGCTTCCTTGTAATTCTTCTGTTAGGTGTTCAGGATTAAAAATGAGACTCAAGGAATAATGAACCCACTCTAAAAATGCTTTTTTAAGTAACAAATCCACTAAAAAAAAAAAGGAATACTACCAGAGAAAGGGTTGGTACCAGGTTTGGTCTACAAGTCCACCATGCCCCTGACAGTAAATACTGACATACTCTCACCTGGCAAAAATAGCAGTGGGTATTTTTAAGTTTAAATATTCACATACCTATGAGATTTTTAGCCAGCTCTACAGGATGTAATATTGCTGATGGCCCTTGGAAAAAAGCAGCCAAAATATGAAACCTTCTTTCTCACCCCTTCGACCCCCGTCAACACTGTTCATTTGGATCAGGTGTTTTTGAAGTTTGCACATGGCAGTCTCATTTGCATTTAATGTCCTTCAGATTACTTCCTTTTTGTTGTGCTAAACACCTCTCTCAGTTGAGTCTAATTTGATGAGGTCATGCTGTGACTCCTGACCCTTTGGGTTCTAAATGAAACCATCTGACAAAAAAAAGTAAGTGGAGGGAGTCTTTTGCCTGTTCGTGGACATTTGATATTTGCAGATGTGCAGCAAATTTTACAGATGACTCTTTTGCCAAGCTAACACTTGGTTGGAGAGGTGGAAATACGTGAATTCCTAGAGAGAATAAAATATTCCAAAAATAAATAGGTCATGGCAATCCAGTCCCCACAACTCTTCTAGCTAAAATAAAAATAAATCAGAAGTAAATACGACCATTATCTCAGCCAAGGGAATCCTAAATTCCCAAAAAGCTTTTCTCCCCCCAGAATTACTTAATTCTTGGTGTTTTCTTCCAATGTTTGTGAATGGAAACACCTGTGTGGCTTGGCACAGAGACCCTGGGATTGTTTGGTGGCTCCGAGGTAACCCGTGGTGCACATGGGCACCCTCCACCTGCTTTGGGCTGATGTGCCCCAGCATTTCTGGAAAGGGTGAAGAGGTGCACGTTGATTTTCAGTTGTCTCCAATGTGTGTTATAGGGGAGGTCAGCCTGGATGATCCCACAGTCCTCATCTGGCCTTAAAAGTCTGGGTCTGTTACTCAGGCTTTGAAATGCTCTCAAGCACTGATCGCTTCATTCCAGGCTAATTTTGTGTGGAGGGAGTCACTGGAATTTTTAGCACATATGGTCAAATAAAAAGCCAAAATGCTATTCCAGACTTCTCTGGCCTCAAAATAGATCTGTGTTTTACTAGGATATTATGATATAAAACTGGAAAAGGAAATAAGTAAGCATGGAAATTTCTTCAGAATATTTTATCAGTGCTGTGCTGCTCATCACCCATTCCTTTGAGAGGCTGGAAGTGGGACCATGTTTAAATAATAATTTAGCCAGAATACACTGAAACTGTCAGAAAGACCTCATCACTGAACATTAGTTGAGGCCATATATCTCTTTTTATTTGTAACTCTTCCTGTGCCAACCCTGCCCACTTCCCCATACACATGTAATTTTCCCCATGAACTCTTTGGCTCATTATTCAGCTGTCTGTGGTGTGCATGCCCTCCATAGCAAAACTATTTCAGAATTATCTGGGTGTAGTAAATCATCTTGAGATATACTGTAATTAAGTAGGAATATGCAAAGCATCAGGCAGATTATCTTTGAAATGCATCAAAGTACATTATATTATAGGACAAAAAACCTAGGAAAAACTGCAGGTCATATATTCACTAAACTCCTCTACCTTATATGAAAATGAGTCATTTTCCACCATACCCTGGGGGTGAGGAGGCTGTCAGATGAAGAAATAAAAGACACTGCTAGTTAAGAAGAGCAGACCATGCCAAATCACTAATTAAAATTTAGATTTCTTTTTTTTTTTTCATGTAGAGAACAGGTGCATATCCTAAAAGTTATTCCAGACCTGGACTAACTTTTACCTCACTTTTTTTTTTTTTTTTTTAATAATGTTATTTTGCAAACCTGAGTAAGTGCCTCAAAGACTGGATGCCTTATTGAACCAAAGGCTTAAATGTATATACATAAAAATGGAGCAATCAGCATTGCATCCTAATTTTCAAAGAACATAATTTCAATTAATGTGACAGCTTCTGAAAGAACAGGTTAAAAAATCAATTTAAAAATAATTTTAAAAACTATATCATTGAGCAAATTAGGTTTGAAATGTTCAGTACTGAGATACAGATATATGAATATATTTAGGCACATCTTAACAGCCTTATTCCTGCATTTTCAAGACACCATGTCCTTTCAGTTGTCCACTGAACTAACTGTGCACCTATGAAAGGGGTCAGATGGATTTATTATAATTTCTGTGCTCATTAAAATACTTCTATGAAACTTTACCTACCTGAATCTGAGCTATGTTTTTCGTTTTTTGTATTAATTGAATAGACCAGTAGTCAAAATGGTTCTTCAGAACCACAGGAATCACAACCAAGCAGCCAAGGCAGTCCTAAATAATAATTAATCTGACATCTGCACTTAGAGAATGGGAACTATTTTGACACATCCATTTCTATTCACATACCCCCAAAATCCTCAAAATTATTTGGAAGAGCTTTACTCCCACTGCCTTTGGCAGGAATCACGAGAGAAACTGTACCAGGTTCTGATGGGAGGTACTGGAAACCCCAAACTCCACAGGAATAGAAAAGAATCTACAGGACTTCTGCATCCCTGCACTGCCAAACCTGAGGAAGTGAGGTCTGAGTAGCAGCTCACTCCTGGGGACCTCTTGGAAAAGGGAAATTCAAATCTTTTATTCCTATAATATAAGCAGGAGACAACATTTTAGTGTCAGTGTTTCAGCTTGGGAAGGTAGGAATCTAAACTTGCATCTCAGCACATCCTGGAATGAGATGCAAGAATGCATATTCATCAGGATTATAGCAAATTTGGGCCTAAAGAAAGAGTGGGATTTTCATTGTGTTTTGTACTCTGCAAGAGAGGTGGGCCAGAAACAAATGCATGCCTGCTAGCAAGGGAAAGCCTGCTGATACCTAAACCATCGGGGGCTTTTCAAAAAATTATTTATCCTTATATTACTTGAAGATTACTCATGTAATCCTGTTTGTAAAGCTGGAAGAAACTGTAATGTGCTTCCTGCAAACATTCATCTGAATCCTTAAACGATTTTATTTTTTACTATGTTCACAATGCCTTCAGTATTTACCTTTTCAAGGAATTCCTACAAATTCCATGACAAGACCTGAAAGAAAATTTTTTCAGCAAATACATTTTTTGTCTGTGTTTTCATAATTGTTATTCATGTCACAGAAGTCTTTGGAGATGCCAGTCAGGCTATGAGCCCTATCATGGCAGATCAAACCATAACGACAGTAACTGCACCAGAAACCTGATTTTGTGTTTAATATTCTAGATTACATGCATGGCTCTTCCCCACACAGGCAGGTATCAGCTGCCTCTGTAACACCCCCAGTTCTGGGTTGAAAGAGACACAAGACAACAAAGATGCAAAGTGGTTTGATGTAAATCTTCATTTAGCTTTTAAAGTTTAAATCATTAAGTAATGTCAGCTACAATGGTCTCAACAGATCTTCTCTGAGTATCCCCATAACCTGAAATACTGAGGTTTTCATGTAGTAGTGGTAAGAGAAATTCTGTTGCTGGTAGATTATGCAATGCACAAAAAGCACAGGGAGTGGAGAGCTGAGGAATTTAATAAAACTTGCACAAATCAAGGCAGGGTCTAGATGAACAAAAGCTGGCATCATTTTGTTCAAGTCACGTTCTACTCAATAGAATCCTGGGGGAAAACATGGGTGAAACTCTGACACAAAACTTCAGAGGGACACTCCTCCCTGTACCTCCTGTCCTGGGAAGGGGGATGCCTGGCAAACAAAAAACTTGTGTCACATGACTTGTATTTTCCTCATAAAAAAAATTTCAAATAAAGATAAAATTTCAAACAGCAAAGTTGAAGTCCTGAGGAGACTAAATTTGGAAGCCATATCCATTTCAGAATGTACCTCAAAATTCAATATAGTAGGCAGCTAGGAACAATAAAATAAGACCATATGGGCTCGGATCAATGTATTAAAAGTGTGCTGTGCTGAGGGGCTGAAGACAGTTATTCATTTATTATCTGCCTGTAGTGAGCTTGAGATGTGATCATTTGATTGCACCAACATCATATTTTCCAGAGTATAAACCCATAAGCAGTGAGTTTATATCCTGTCCTGCAATGGCAGAGACTGGCAAACAAATTCTTACACTGGATCATTGAATATTTACACAACCAAAGCAGGGGGTGTGATGAGGAAAGGTGAAGTTTTTCTGCTTCAAATTGCAAGTCTGGTTTCAGCTGCTCATTTTTATCAGGGTACCTGAACTTTGTATTGACTTCTGACAGCATTTTAGGAGTGATTTCACTTCTCGGGGGATTATTGGAAATGTGCTCTTTGTTTGAAGCCCTCTTAGGAAAAGGTCACCTCCTCTCCAAGTTGCTGCACTTAGAATCACATCTTGTTTAGGTCACAGCTCAAAAACAGCAACAGCCCAGCCTGTGTCCCTCTAGACTGCACAGCAGGGTTACCAACAGTCTGGAAAACAACTCTTCATTGAAAAAGAAAAAGAGCCTAAAATCCCCATTCAGCTTGTGCAAAGTGACTGTCTCAGCCAGCAGCAGCAGGAGCCCCTCATGCTGGAGGCAGCACTGCTGCAGGGTGACAGCAGGGACAGCAGCCCCTGCCCCCTCTCAGGGCACCTTTTCTCACCCTCACTCATCCCAGGGATGTGCCAGAGGGTGGGACAAGCCCTGTTCTCCCTGCAAACACGGGTCTGATGCTGTGGCCAGCCCTGGGGGCCATGGAGAAGGGAAGAAGACTCCAGTCCATCGTCCCCTCCCAGGTCTGTGCCAGCCCAGCAGGGTGGCAGGTGGCAGAGCTTGTCCTGCCCCACAGCTCTGCAGGGACACCTCAGAGCTCCACCTGAGGGCCACAGCAGGGCCTCATGTTCAGAATTCTTCTTCTTGGTCTGTAACAGCCCTGTTTTGTCAACCCTCGGGACATGCTGCAACGCACATTTGTTTTCCCAAACTGAGAAAAACTGGGAGAACTCTGGCAGGAGATCACAAAGACTGGAAATTTCTTTTCATCTGCTAGGTTATGATTTATGTTAATGATTGGGCAGAGGAAGGAGGGGGACTCGAGAGCAGGCTGTCTGTATGGCAAGGAAATCTCTCCAGACAGTGGGAAGGAGCGCTCAGCACCAGGCGCAGGCATCGCTGCCTGCCTTGAAAATAAATAAACCTCCAGAAAAGGCAGGTAGGAGCATGGCAGATCCATTGGACAAAGTCCTCTCTCTGTGGAGAGTGCAGGAGAAGCAATTGTTGCTACTCCTTTAAAACTGTAGCCGGAACTCTGCCGGAGTCTGCAGAGATCCCCTGTGCAAAATGTGTTTCCTCCAGTTTTCCCAGGAGGCTGGGATTTGGCTGCACGGCACAGCAGAAGGAAAAGTTCAAATGCAGTGGCAATTCCATATGATAGGAAAGTCTTCTCAGGGTGAATTTCCTCCTGAAAATGCAGCTTATTTCATCATACACCAAGTTCAAATCCATGCAAGTTCAGCTGCAGCTTCTTTCCTAACTTATGGACACCTAGAAAGTGGTGAAGGGAGAGGAGAGGAGAAGGAGAAGAAGGGAAAGAAAAAAACACAGTCAAGTGGAAACATTTAAGCTTGGATCTTCCATGGAGCAACAGCATCATTCCCAGAGGAGCAGCCAGTGATTAGTATTTCAGTTTCTACATGGCTGTGCCCACTGTGTGCCTGACAGCCCCTTTTCAGGAGTTCTGTGCCACAGTGAGGTGTCACTGAGGGGTGCCTGGATGACACACAGCTGATGAAAATCATTTTGAGGTTCTGTAGAGATTGAATGGTTGCTCAAAATCAACCTATTAATGATGCTACGTACCACAGCCCCACCTCAGCAAAAGATACCACAGCAGGGGTGACCTTACACTCAGAAAACCCTAAGGCTTTACTTTAGTGTGAAGGTCCCCTCCTAAAGCTACTCTGAGAAAAGCTGCAAGAAACAAAAGTTACATCCAGGAATCTTAAGGACTTTCTGCACGTTCATTAACCCTGCAGCACCCAGAGTGGGGCAGGGAAGTGCAGCTAAACCAATTAATTTGCAGATGAAGGGGAGGAACTGGGGTTAAGTGCCTTGCAGGTGGAGGGATGGGAACCCAGGCTTCCCAGCTTGGAGTCTGAATTCAACTTCCCAGGAGTACTGGAAGTGAAACTTTCCCGGTAGAAGTGCCACTCTATGAAATCAGCTTGGCAGTGTGTGACAGACATAATCCTTTTCCCATATGTTTTATTTTCTATAAATAGAAACACAACTCATTCTGTAACTTCAGGAGATAAGGAGAATGCACAAACAGACAAACAAATATCTGAACTATTTCCAGAGAATTGCCTGAAATTCCAGGCAGCCCAGCAGGACAGCTCTGGATCCAGCCTTCTGCTTCCCAATTTGACATCACCTGCAGTGCCAGTGACTGGGAAAATATTCCTCCCAATGGCAAGGGGGGGTTGAGCCTCCCAAAACACACAGCACCACTGAGGGTGCAGTGGGCCACGTACCACAAAGCAGAATATTACCTGGTGATATCACAGGAACAGAATTCCAATCCTGACCTTTGACAAACCATAGCCATGAGACAGGCAGGCAAAATATTTTGCACATTTGTGATGTTCATGCCCCCCATAATAAAATGTGCAACCCTCTCTGTACTCCAGTGAAACCATAGTGGTTTTTTTACCATCATTTTTATGGCTGATGTGTCTGAAAATACAGAACTGCTGTCAGGGCAGTTCTGGACTGTTTATCATGGCATAGCCTTGCAAAATAGAAAAGGATCTGATCTGCCCTTGACATTAACATGTGATATACAAACTGTCAATTTTTTTGGTCCCAATTAAAATAATCTTGCATGCCATTAGACTGAGAAAAAAAAAAAAAAGTCTTATTTGTATTTGATAACTGGCTGAGGGTTTCTCAAACAGAATACGAGATGCAAGAACTGTCACACTGAATTAGATGTGGAATCATATTCTCTAGCACTTTGCTCAACAGTGGCTAGTAACAAACACCATAAAGGAACAGGAGCAGAAACCTGATAGGAAAGACAAGAAAACAGCAGTTTATTTTCAGCAGAAATTTGAATTTTCAGAAATAGGTTTTTTTTCCTTGCAGTTCAGAATGAAAATAAATCTTATGAGGTAATTCAAGGATAAACAAAAGCAGAAAACAAAATTCCTCATGAAAGATGCAGCATAGGTGGGAGACACTACCTGGGATAGCCCTTCAACCAGCAAGGGCCACGTGTTTGAAAGACACTTCAGGTCACACATGTGCAATGACACTGTTCCTTCCCATGGGAAATGGAAAAAAAAATAGTGGAAAATGTGGGGGATAATCTTTAAAGTCCCTTCCAAGCCAAACCTTTCCAAGATTTTGTGAATTTCATTTAAAGGATTCTCAAGAGCACAGGGTCCCACAAAAGGAACTTATTTCCATTCTAATGCATCAATAACTCATTTTATCAGTGATTAAAAATAAGAGGCTGGGGACAGGGGATAAATATATGGTTTTTTTTTGNTTTTTTTTTTTAAATAAAGACCCTATGAAAATCACAGGGAAAGAAAAAAATCTAGCACACTGTCATACCAAAACTATATGAACTTCTAACTCCAGGAGGATAATTACAGTATAACACAACTTGAAATGTTTTTCATGTGTCTGTCAGGATCTTTTTCCCATAGCAATTTTTTTTTTTTTTTTTTTTTTTTTT
>VZRH01000391.1:196656-233489 GCA_013397555.1 Urocynchramus pylzowi | reverse complement strand
TTTTTTTTTTTTGCCACAGGCCAACAACCAGCTTTAATAAACAAGCACTTTTTCTTCAAAGAGGATATCCATGATTATTGTACTAGCTCAAGAACAACTGCAGGAGCTCTGGGGCTCAGCCCCTGTTGGGATGTCAGGTCCCCGCTGCTCATGTTTTAGGACTCTCCTTTATACCAAAAATGTAGCACCTATATCAATGTAAGTTTTACTTTCCTCTGTCTAAAGCTTTTGGTTAATTTGAACAGTGAATGGCACCTTAAAAGATAAAAAATGATAGGAAAGCACATAGGAGAATAGGAAAGTAGGAACTGAAGTGCACAGAAGCATCTTAAAATATCACAATATTCTCTCTAGGAGCTAACACAAGCTGGGCTTAGACCAGCAGATACCAGCAGATACCAGCAGAGTATCTTCCAGAAATTTTAAGATGATTAAGTATAAAGAGCATCTTTTGGAAACAGCTAAGTCTTGGAATTAAGTAATTGAATATCTCAATAGAGATGCACAGTTACGATTTTTATTAATTGTTTCCACAATGGAAGATTACATAAGAAAGCTACCAAATAATTTGACTGTTGCACAGAAAATTTTCCATACTTAAAATGAGTTTTCTGAAAAACAATCTTTAGTGTCACTGGTAAATAAATGATAATAATTCTTTTTAATTATTTAAACAATTAAAAACACCACAAAACTTTCACTGTTTATTCTTAACCACCTGTACAGCTGGAGAAACACCCTCCATCAGATTTCAGGGGGGTTTTGCTATATTTTTGGAGAAATTTCCCCCCTTCATTTAATGCTCTTCCCTCTGTCTTTTGTTTTAGGGAGCTCACTCTGTGATCAGCCTTTGAGAGTGGATCACAACAGAGACAGGGTTGTTTGTATGAAATTATGAACTCCAGTTCATATTATGTGTGGGACTCATGTCCCAGCTTGCCCAAGAAAAGCCTATTAAACAGCATTCCAGACAGCAGCTCTGCCCAAGGGAGACTCTTGTCACTTCCCTGAAGGGCTGCCTCTGGGACCCCATCAAGTCTGGAACCCCAGGCCACCCTGAGGTGCCTCTGAAGGAAAACAGTCCCTTAGTATGAGGTACCCAAAACGCTGGGCAGGTGAAGGAGATCACAGGTCGGTGTCAAAGCTTGTGACAAGGAGAGAGGATGAGTTATGATGAAGGGGCTTTTCTTCTATGCCCTTGCAGGAGTGTGGATGGGGTGTATTCAGACTAATTTTGGACACTCGGATTAGCACAGGCTGTGCTCTGATGGGGTGCCAGTGCCCACTTCTGATGATCTCCAATTCGATCAATACCCAGCTGAACAACTTCAAGGAATCTCGTCGTTGAGAGCCATGTGCTAAGCTCATTGTTTTAAAAAAAAATTAAAAAAAAATCACATGCTAAATTCATTGTTTTGCTGTAACCTCATCCCAGAATAAAGCAGAAGTCCAGATGATGCCCAGCCTTGGGAAAGCACATGTAAATGACCGCTGGGAGCTGGGGTGATCCCAGGGGTCACAGCTCGCCAGGACCCGAGCGCGCCTCAGACCTGAACCTCGAAATGGCAACTAAATTGTAGCCAGACCTGGAGGGGTCAGCAGGACCAGCTGCTGGCTCAGACAGTGGTGGAGCACTCTGAGGACAGCAGCAGCCCAGGGGCGAGTGGCCGGCGTGGCGAGCAGGGCCGGGCAGCGCTGAGGAGCACGCGGCGGTGCAGGAGGCAGCACGCAGGGCTCAGGCACAAGGCACAACTTCAAAGGCAGCTCTGACTTTGATAGAGGGTGAGCAGGGACCTGTGCTACAGAACAACCCAGCATGTGCTTCACATTTCAGAAATTGTATGCAGAAAAAGGCCTCGCAGATGAAAAAAAAAAAAAAAAAAAAAAAAAAAAAAAAAGGGGGAAAAAAGCCACAAAAAAAAAAAAAAAAAAANTGAAAAAAAAGGCCCCCAAGAAAAAAAAAAAAAAAAAAAAAAAAAAAAAAGGAAAGGGGGAAGAAAGGCAGCATAAAAAAATCCTTGGGCATCGAGACACTTCTTAAGGTAGTGTTCCTGAGCCCCATACATGCTATGGCATTGCTGTCTGGAAAATGCAGTGTTTGCACTTAAATAGAGTTTTTGGGTTTGTTTTTTTTTTCTCTCCCCATTTGGAGTCATTTAGCAACACCTCTCCTGAGATGTGAAAGAATGCAAATAAAACATCCGATGTGATCCTTACCAAGTACAAATTACATTAATTTGTCCTTTGGAGAATAACCTTTAGCCATCACAAAATACATTCTACTGGCTTTCTTGCTTTCCACCCCCCTCCTCTTTTGCTCTTTTCTTGGACTTTTGAAGCAGATTTTTGTTGAATAGATCATACAGGATTATACAGTTATAGCTTGCTGTCATATATTTCAAAAAGAAAATCATAAATATGACCTCATATGTTAATAAATCAATTATGGAATGCTGTTTTACACATATGCTCAAAACATGACCTCTTCCAAGTTCTGTTAGAGCAGAAAGTTGGAGTTTAGATTTAAGGCACTTTAGCTTTAAAGATATTGGGAATAACAATATCTGGTAAATATTAAGTAAAGCAGGTTTTCTGTTAAGGTTTATCTTGCCTTCAGTGGTTTATTAAAGCTTGCTCAACAACACGGTTTTTTACACATGAATAAGCCTTAACTTTACTTTTGTTCAATAATGAAATTGGTGTTCAGTAGCTATAATTTACTTAATCACTTTCGCGTTATGAAGGGGTGAAGCAGAAGCAGACTGAGTTTTATATATGCTCTTTTGCACTCTCAGAGGCAATTCATCAGTAGAGTATTTTCATTTTATAAAACAAAACAATGCTGGTGACTCATGAGGACTTACATAATTGCTTTTTTGGGAATTTGACAAGGAAAAAAACGTGCAGCAGCCAATCCATATAACTTTTAAATCTGTGAAACAAAAGATGCATGGAACACTTCTCATTCTATTTTAGGTTTAATTCTCTGCTAAATTTCATCCTGGGCTCAATGTAAAAACTCTAGTTTTATTTTTGCCTGCCTGAAGGAGATGAGATAATGTTAAAAAATGTTTCATAGAAAATAAAACCTCCAACAAAATATCTCTCGTTGCTTTCTGTAGTTCCTTTATGGCATGCATTTCCATGATATGGAGAAAACCAGCATTTTTCCATAGTGATTCCTCCTCTGAAGCTGTGCTCCTCTCCCATTTGGGAAAGTGATGCACAGAGACTGAAAGCCAGATGCAGGAAGGGGACACAGACCACCGCAGGCTCGGACAGAGCAGAGGCTCTGAAGTCCAGTTTTTGAAAATGAACTCAGTTGAGATCAAAGGAATTCACAAACCAAGTTGCTCTTCCCAACATCCACGGATATTTTCCTGTTCAGCCCTGAAGTTCCCAGGTGCCTACAGCTGGGTGCACACAGGCTGGGACCTGCAGCAGTTATACAACCCAGGGGATGTCAGGTGCCACCTTTTCCACCCAGGACTCGCCCTCACCAAGCTGAAGTTGGAGTCTGCTGGGGAGAAACGTGATGGAAGCATCTCACCATGACCTCTACCACACAGAATGCTGTGGAAAACGGGCACCCAAAACTGCAGAAGAGCTCAGAGATGAGCAGAGCCATGTAGTGAAGACATGAATTACACAGAGGTTACCTGAAGGTAAATGTCCCTGTGGGATTCAACACAAATGTTGCCAGAAATGAAGCATTTTGGTAACAGATTTTCTTTTAGCAGGCAGGATATCTCTTGCCCCCTCACCCACGTGATGTAAACTGATCAAACTTGTGATAGGGCACAAGTTTAACAAAACAACTGATCAAACTCAAACCCCCAGTTTTGTCTACCTCTCCTGCTTTAAAAGCACCCCCTGAGCAATCAACACAAATGTATTACATTTTTTATATTCAGCAGACAAGAATTATTCCTTTTGATAGGAACTAGACTGGCTTACATCAGCTGAAAGTCCTGCTTCTCTATCTCATCACACCTAATATCAACACACACCAACCAGCTGTATGTAGTGTCAAAACACCTTCTTTGAGGTGAATTTCCTCAGTACCTGGCAGGATATATGTCTAGGCACTTAAACATCTTTCTGCCACCACAGCTAGGTGCTGAGAAAATTAAAATGAGCATGATGGTATTGCTATCAGGACACTCATGAGAAGTGGAGAGCCTGTTACTGTGTATTTCAGAGAAAACAGCACCATTAAAGGACACAAATGTGATACCTGATTTGGATGTTTTCCCATGCAGATGAAAGGAGTCACTCCTCATGCAATTCTGAAAGAAACTGATTAGATTTATGTAGGCAAGTATCAGCTTGTGATTAGCATTTAGGTGAGGATGCAGTTATGTGCTACAGGAAACACTGCTGTGTGCATTTTCTGTTTACTTTCATTATCTAATGTGCTCTGTATTAGGCCAGGAAAGGCAGAAGTGGTTATTTCAGAGGATTTGAGTACTTGTAAATTTATTGCTCTTTCCTGAGACAGGAATTGAGCACATTACTTCTTTATAAACACAGTCTTTTTGGATGGACTGGTATAAAATGCCTTCCAAGCAGTTTCAAGCCTGGCTGTTGTTCTGCTTGGAACAGGTACAAAAAGGTTTTAAAAAATCAGTTTTCCCAAAGAAAACTGCATCTCACAAAAAATACTTGTTTTAAGAAGTCACTTTGTCTTTGCTGAAAATTCAATCACAGAAGTGTGTGGGGGGCTGTATATATACATATAGATACACGTATGAATGTGCACACACACATATATATTGTGTTTAGTTGAATTGGGATAAAAGAAATCAGGGGGTTTACATTTTTCATTTGTCAAAAAAAAAAAAAAAAATCTGTTACCAAAATGCTTCATTTCTGGCAACATTTGTGTTGAATCCCACAGGGACATTTACCTTCAGGTAACCTCTGTGTAATTCATGTCTTCACTATAGCTTAGGGGAGATAGACCAGTTAGTCACTGCCTAAAAAAAAATTAAAAAAAATAAAAGGGGGAAAAAAAGCAGCCAAGACTGTTGTATAAAAGCTCAGAAATCCTTTCATGCACTGTCTAGGCTTGGAATATGGGAGGAAATCTCTGCCAAGAAGCAAAGGATGTTGAAACAGAATCATGCAATGTGTTAATGCCGCAGGGCATTGGAAGTGAGATGCCAGGGACTTCAATCAGGAATTGAATGATCTTTGTGATATAGCAAAGAGGATGAAATAACATCAGAGAACTGTGCACACAATGGAAAGAAACAGCATAATCATTTGTCATCACTCCAAGAGGACGAGTGCCGGCAGTGACGTTTTCTGAACCAACCTATTCATGTCATAGTTTGAGGTTCAAATACCTTCCAGGAGCAGATACCACCAGCAACATCCTCTGATGGCATGGAAATTTCAGCAATATCCACCTCATCTGACACTTCAAAGGCCTTGTGCTCTGGTCCTCAGACAGTTAAGTGTGGATACGCTAAGGTGGCTATGAAATCAGATTAACTTAAAGAGCTTGTATAATTCACAGCCTATTAAGTTAACCCAATTTCAAAACTGGTTCCACTTTGCATGAGAATGGACATCTGTGGCCTTCAAAATCCTCTACCATTTCTCATTCTTTATGAGGTATTCTTCTTTCCTTTATACTGGTGCTGATCTCTAGCTGTGTCTCATGAAAAAACTCAGTTGAAACTGGTCAGAGACCTAAAAATGGTCATGGCCTGTTATATGCAAAATATATAATAATAGTGAAATGTTATAGAGAAAAAGTGCCAAAATGCCTGCACATGGACAGAACTTGAAACAGAAACTCTTACTTTGATTCAGATAAGCCATTTGGTCACCAGTATCGGTCAACTTGTTATATTTTTTGGCAATAAAGCCACTTGGTTTCCAGTGCTGATAGGTCAATAGCTCTCAATAGCATCTAAAGGCATCATCATATGGTGTCCAGCTCTTCTCTAGAAGACCCTACACAAATATTTGAAAAAAACCCCTAATTTTAGGCTTCTGCTTCTGAAAGTCTTGCAATTAATTTAACATTCAGCCTTTGTTTGCTGAAAAAATGTAATACTACATCAAGTAAATTAAGTACTACATACTAGAAACCATCCCTATAAATCTGTGTATTTTTAAGATACAGGGATATACATTAGGCAGAGAGCAGTACTTTCAGGCTGAGGAGCAGCCAACACTGACACTTAGATGGTGAAACCAAACTCTAATTATAAGATATCGTCTCACCAATATATCTTCATATTTCAACATCCAGTAGAACATAATACAGTCTAATTTATAAGGTGTCTTATCATACAAACTTCCATAGGCACAGTAATTTAAAAGGGATTATTTATAAGCCCCTCTAAAAGCAAATATCAAAAAGGAAAAGATTCTTGGTCTTGTTATATTTCAAAAACTTTTATTGAGGGAGTTTCTCTGATTTTGGGGTGGTGTAGAAGTCCAGAAAGAAGAAGGCACATGCCAAAATCATTAAAATTGGATGTTTCATTCTGGTACTTCAATCTTTGTCTGGCAATCAAGGAAAGGTCACAAATTCACCTTTTCAAAGGGCTGTGCCTTAGATCTGTGTAAATTAGTGTCATTTCATCAACTTACAGCAGCTGAGGATAAACCCACTGCTTTTAGGAATGTTGTGGGAACACTTGGTTTGATTCTTCACATTCACACGTATTCCTAAAATAAAGAGGATTCTTCCCCCCTGATTTTTGTAATCTAAGTTTCCAAATGTCAGGATCTTGTAATTACTTTCTCATGGACTTTCAGAGTACAAAGTGTTCCTGATTTCCATTGCTACCAGGCATGTGCTGCAGGATGTGAAGGGAAGCAGAATTTACCTGTCCAAAGTCAGGACAGCAGAAGATCCTCAGGCAATTTTGAAAAGCGTGAATGGCTTGAAGATTTTTCATGCAAAAATACACATAAGAATAAAGCACTTCTGTGCCCTGCTATCTAACTCTGCCACATAGACATCTTTTTCCCATTCTCCTAATAAACAGGGTTCATGGATAAATTCCAGCTGATTGCTACGCTCTGAACAAAGCAAGAGCTATGGAAATGCTGGCAAGCACATTCTCACCAAGATTTGCATAAGTTTTCATTTAGGATTACAGGCTTTGTCCTACCCAGATGAAGATATTTAACATTTTCTTTGACTTTATCAGCAATTGGAGCATCAGTAAGATGGTTAATAGGCTGCCTCAAGAAGCCAAGGCTCCATGTCTTTTTTCAATTTCTGTTTTAAGGGGAGTTAGACATTTTGTGAAGATGCTAACTTATGAGCATTGTCTGCTGCTCATACGAGTGAAGATATCTTTGGTCAAACTGAGAATCCTGGGTGCTTTAGATTTTGTTCTCAGGTACCAAGGAGATACTTTTACCAAAGATTTGTTACTTGAGATTCTGCAAGTACGGACAACCCCCAGAAACACCAACTTCCAAACAAGATGGAAAGGTAGTTTTTATGCAGAGTTGTGCACACACATTATGATTAGACAGTTTGAACACTTGGGCAGTAGCAGAAAATGGTGTAAATAAAGATCATTCCATCATTGTGGGGTTGTCTGCCCATTCCCCTCGGAGAAGGGAGGTGAACAGCTACCATGAGAATGAAAAAGCACACCCAGTGTTTCCACCAGGACATTCATCACTGAAAATGCACCCAGGGATCAGCTTCTGCACACCAAAATTCTATTCTTGGAAAGACATAAAAAGAAATCTTCGTGTAATACCCCAGGTTAAAAAGGCAGACACATCCGAACAAACCCAACTACCAGATGCTACCCTTGGATAGGATTCAATCTTTAACTACAGTTTTTAAAAGGCTTTCTCCAGGAAATTAATATAACTTATCTCAAGCCTACCACAACCTGCTTGATGTTCTTTACCCAGGAACAATCAAACAATTTATATAAAGTAATTGAAGTGACATTTTCTGTGCACTGAGCCATTGTAAGTGATAGTATAGAAATGTACCAACATGTCACGACATCAACTGCATCCAGCTCAGGGAATCCATCCATTATTCTGAATAGATGCCTGGTAAAATGAATGGAATGTTTGTTATTACGAGAAAATAAGTCAGAAGCACTCAATAGCATTAATCAAATAATGTGAAAATTTAAACTTTCAAGAAAGAAAACAGTGAATCATCTGTGAACTTGGCACTGTATCAAGCATACACCATTCATCTTCACTCGAAAGGCCCTTCATGACCTATCCATACTACACCTTATCATTTTTTTCCTGTGTTATCATCATGTCAACTCTCTCCTTAGATCAGCCAGTGGTGCCTGCCATCATCCCCTCTCTGTTGCACTTCTGCCCTTTCTCCCATGCCAGCCTTCATGTATGGAAGAATCTCTCACAGATTAATTGCTCTCTCTCAAATGCTGCTAGAAATGTTTCCTTTCCTCAGATAGCCATAGGAAAACACTTGGTACTGAATAGAATGACTTTTTTAAACTCTGCCTATTCTTCCCTAATTATTTCCTTGTGCTTCCCTGTCTGTCTGGTATAACTTCACTATTGTGGTTCTACATCTCCTGCTTCAATTTCTTGTCTTAGACTAGAACTGACTAAGGGCAGGAATATAGTCCTTGGTTTATATTTACAGACTACTCAGTATGAGAGGTTTCTGTCTATAACTGGGAATTCTTAACCATTACTGCTTTATTAATGATAACTTCTCAGCAGAGCTGTACATTTCTATTTGGGTTATGTAAAAGCCAGTGGTAACATCCAACCATGTGGACTCAGTCCTCTCAATATTGAAAAATGAACCATCCTAAAAATTTTATATTTTCCCTATAAATAGGGCATTTACTAGAGAATACTCTGCCAACCAGTGTAAAATTAGTCACAATCTTTTTTTTTGGAGGAAAAAAATTAACATGAACAGAAGATCATAAAGAGCTCCAGCCACCTACCTATATAATCCGTATAAGTTAATTTGCCTTGTGACCTGAAGATGCAGGTTGAAATCACCCATGTCTGGATGTGTTCTTGATGAGCTGGACAGTTTCAATGAAGAGAGACATTGCCACATCACTCTGGGAAAGGCACTGAAGTCTGTTCCTTCTGTTTGCAGTGCTTTACTTTCATTGCATATGCCCATCATGGGAGAAAACTAATTTATTACTAGCTTAGGAAAAAGTTTTCTTTGGTAATACTTGGTTTTCATTTAAATGCTTTTGGTTCTATCTAAACCATATTTTCAGACATTTTTCTCCTCTCACAGCCCTAATCTCAAGTAATAACTTAAGAAAAGCAGCAGAATTTAATATAAACCTTTACTGGTAAGACAGGTAATAATAATAACAGTAAAAAGTGATTTCCCCCCCACCACCAAAGTTATTCGTCATTCTCCAATGCCTGAGGGAGAAAAGGTGAACTTTCTACATGTCTGAATGTCATGAAATTCAGGCAGCCTCAGTGCAAGAAAGAATGAATTCCAAAGCTGTGAATCTGTTCTTTCCATTATGGTTCCAAAAGAAATACAAGACCTTCCACAACATGTAAGGAAATAAAAATGTCTCGTGGCTGTAGAGTTTGCTAAACCCCAGACACTTGGTATTTGTACTGAACAGGTTATTGTGAAGTGTGTGGCAGTGGTGTCAGGTAAATATTTCTTGTTGTGCAAAATAAGAGAGACTCTAGAGTCAGTAGCAACTAATAGAAAACAAAAGAAAATCAAACATACTTCCTTTAGTTGCATTTTTTTGTTTGTTTTTAAATCATGCTTCATTTTGAAGTTACATTTCATCACTACTCTCATGAGCTTGTAGCTGGGACAGTTGTGTGAAGCTACATGGAAAAGAATGAGTAGTGGTGCCTCTTTTACCAAAATCAGTGGCAAACACTTGCTGACTAAACAGGCACGAAAAGAGAGCTCCAGAATAAATGGAACAGCAGCCATGTTTTGTCAAAGGAAAGACACCAGGAGTTTAACTGTGAGCTGATATTTCAAAAGACCTTGGAGTGGCACAGGCACCCAGCTTCCCTGCAAAATCAGTTTCTGTGAAACAACAACCAACCAAATAAATACTAAGCCTCTTAAACAAGGAGGAATGAGAGCCTCAGAGGTAATTTCTGTGTTTCTCATCACTGGTAGGAAGAAGCACAGGTTTGCTTTGTGGGGCACACAGTCCTCCCAGCTGGAAATATTAGTGGGGCTGAATGTCAACCAGTCCAAGCTGACAGCTGTTCCTGCTACATCAGCAGACAAATCCAGATGTGCAGGGGACAAAATAATTTGCCCTCACTAGCTGAAGATAAGAGACACTCATGGAGTAGCCACCCAGACTAAGAAATGAAGCAGAGAGTTCTCAGTTCTTCGAGCAATTTTAACACATTGTGTGGCAGTTTTAAGACAGTTTTCAGGTGAGGACTTGGCCTTCATCCTGCTAATGCACAGATTGGTGTATTTAAATAGGGATGAACAATTATGGTTTTTTGCCAAGGCCCAGGATACCACATCAAACCTGGACCCCACTGTTTCACACAGCACTCATTGTTCACACCACTTAAAAGCCTTCTGTATGTGGAGTGCCAAGGAACAGATGCAAATAGAGGTCAAGATACTGCACCAGACTCCTCTCACTAGACAAGCTTCTGGCCTCCTAATGAGTGATTTTTTAATTAAAAGTGAGGTGGCACATGCAGGTTGTCATCTCATCAGTGGAAGTTAGAGATGCTGAGCTTGGGGTAATGGTTCATTGTGTAACATTTAACAAAGTCTTTTTCTTTCTTATAAAACCCTGAGCAAACACAGACGTTTTATCAGCATCACATCTGAGGGTAGAATATACTAAATATCTTATATACCACAGTAAAATGTAACAGTCTCATGTTAAGTGTCCCACTGCAGCCCCAGCCAATTCTTCCCACAGCCACAGGCTGCTTTTCCCCTGGCCTGTGGATCCCTGGGAGCCCCCTCCAAGCAGGTGCAGCCCTGCAGACAGAATAGGCACACACTCAGAAACATGCTCCAGCTTTCTTCAGCCCCTTTCTCTTCAGCTTTATTTCCTCCTAGAACAAAATACATAAAATAAATTCACCTCATCAGCCACGTTGCCTTTCTTCTGTCTGCCAAGGCCTTTGCAGACCCTGCAGTGTAACACCTGACAAACTGCATTCTCTCCCACTCAGGCTTTCCATACTGCTCTCCCTGTAATTGTATCCACCACTAGGGTATTTTTTAAAAGCCACCTGCTATTTTTTAAAGACCTGCCAACCAAGTGAAGGGCTTAGAGGCCAGATGAACCATCTAGCTCCAGCTAGATGCTTCAACTTACTGCATTTCAGAGCGTGGTCCCATGCCTTTGTAAATGCCAGCCTTTGTCTGATGAGGTATCTGCAAAAATCTTCCTTTGCTGTGGTTGCACATCACATTTTTACAGAAGGTGGGCTTGATCTAGAGCAAGGAAGCAGAGCCAGCAGACTCTGAATTGCCAAAGAGCTCAAGGGCTGCAAATCCTGGTTCTGTCACTGCAGCAGGATGAATTTCACCTCCCAGCAGAATGGCACCTGCAAGAGAAGAACAGGTGAGAGGGCAGGAACACCTGGATTCACTTCTTTCCTCTGCCCAGATTTCAGTATATTACTCAGTCTCTCAATACCTTTCCTCCCCATCTGTAAATTCATCATTTGAGAACCTTTTCCTCCAACCTCATCTGGAGATATCAGTTCTTTCCCACTTCATTGAAACACTAAATATATATTAAGTAATGGGGCTCTCAGATGATGCTTGAGTATGGTGATACAGGAAACACTTAAAACAGGCTGGTTATATGTCCATTACAAATTTTATTTTTCACATAATCAGGCAAGGAAAAATTTGAGGCCTTAACAAGCTTTTCCTTTCAAATACAGCCCCAAGTCATGGCACTAGCTGATGCTTCATTCCCTCTCCTGAGTAACCCCTGAACTTTTCAGCCATCTTCTAAATCCATTGTGTCTGGTTTCAGTAAGATTAGATGCACTTTTAGATGGCCCACTAAGAGATTTTGATAGGTTACATTATCAATCAAACTTTAGGGATGTTGAATCAATAGCTGCATATATTAAATCAGCTGGGGGATTATTTTTTCTGGTTTTGCCAATTTTATAAGCAATGCCACTTTTTTATTACTATTATTCTCACTGAACACAGAAATCAGTAAAAATCTTATCCTTCTTTCAAGCTTTGCCAATAATTTATTTAGAAGACTATTTTGTAAACAAGCATTCATGAGTTTTCTCATAAGAAATTAAGTAAAGAAGTTGAGTACAGATCAAGAGACGACTTTAGAGTTTGGGGAGCAATATAACAGCCATGGCTATTTAGTCACCTGCAAGAAATCCTACTGAAACTCAGGGGACTGCTTTTATCTGCAAACACAAGCCATGATTCCCTGGCAGAACTCACAGTTATTTCCAAAGAAAAGCCATGTCTTAAAAACAGGGATCCCCTTAACCAAAGAATGGATGAAAGAAAGATTTCCAAGTTGCACCAATCCCACACTGAGCTTTTGCTGAAGGTGTCCATTCTGTGCAATACTGGGTCTAATCCTGCTCCACTAAAATTAATGGAACAAATTTCTTGTCAACCCCTTCCTGAGAGGATTGCAGTTGTCATCACAGTGTTGAAATGATATTGCAAAATACTCGCTTGTGTTTCAGAAATATTTCTTATTCTTTTTTTTTTTTTTTTTTTTTTTTTTTTTTTTTTTGTAATTGCCAGCAATTAAACATGTTTATCAGATTTTAGCCTCTCTCCATCATTCAGAGAGGCAATTAAAGGTTTAGTCACTGCATACTGGGCTGTTTTTCTGTTTCATTAACTGCAGTGAGTTTCTGAGAATGAGGCTGATGCTGCTCTTAGAGTGTTGCAATTCCACAGAGCTTCCCGTGGAAGGACACTGCTCAGTGCACTTTCCTTTTCTTTTAAATCCCACCTCCTGCAAAACTCTTTTCACCCTGGGACCTGGGCTGGACTTACTGGTGAAAAAATTAACATGTTCCAACCTCTCTGAAAACTAAGTCATTTATCCACGTGCCAAAGCTGGATTTGTGACTAATACCACAATATTCTGCATGAGAGTTGGGCACTTAAACACCTTATCTAAGGTTTTTATTCCTTCAGATGCCAAAAGGAAGAAACTATTGTTGTTTCAAGCTAAACCCAGGTTCACCTTCTGTCCTGGATTGAATCAGAAAGTCTTTCAGCCCAGGTGGCTGCTGGTTGAATCTCCATCCTGCTCCTCCAGACACAAAATTGCTATTTCTGGGCAAAAAATTGATACTACTACTTACAAGGCTTAGCATCTCTGTTAAGGCTGTAGAACAGCAGCTTTGTGCCTCTTGGCACCTCTGGTTTCTGCTTACCCAGAGCTGTCAAACCAAAATTACAGCGGGTAGAAATCCAAAGAACTTTAGGATTCACTATTTGCTTTCGATTCTGCACTGCCGAGTCTGACTCCAATACATTCAGGTATCACAATTGCAATTTCTGAAGCTATTTACCTTGAAAAGTTTGTATTACAGTGCTAGTGGTGGTATATGAAAATAAAATATTTACTCAGTTGTGGGATTCACTCCTCAGCTTCAGCAAGAGGTTTGCCTCAAAAGAGACAGAGGGCTTTTTACTGACCTAGAGGAGTGCCATTATACTTGGAAAAATAAACATGAATCTGTTGCCTACATAAAATTATTCTATACTGCATAAAAGATTTTTTTAACCCATCGAGTCCACGCAAAGGCAATGTTGTCATGTTGTAAGTGAACAGAAAAATAATAAAATAATTGTATAATATTGTTGGGAGTCATCATAAAAAAAATTATTTTGCCATTGTTTGAGATGCCTGTATTAAACTGACAGCTGAGGAATCTGGGCCATGGGATATAAGTAAAGAAATCTGAATTTCAGTGATATACATGCTGCAAACATCGGTGCTACAATAAACAATACCAGGTTTAGTGCACTCACAACCTCACACCTGCCCCTGTCAAGATTCTGCTTAAATCAACCCTATCACAATGATATAAAGAGTCCATTTCTCAGGACACATAATGAAAATAATTTGTACCCAAAAATTTGTGAGTGTGTTAAAAAAAAAAGAAGTAATTTTGTGCATGTTATACTTTCCAATTATTTTATAAAATATATTTTAAAATCAGTAAGTTTGCAAATAATAAATTAGTAATGTCTGTAACTCTTGCTTAATGGAAAAGTAATGATTTTGTTGATAGTACATATAAACATGAATTTAATGGATTAGTACACTTGTTCAAATTAATTGTTTTCTTCATTGCTTAAGAGGTTTCACCTCCATTCCAATATGAATTTTATCAGCACTGTACCTTTTTTGCTAAAATAGTGGGTTTTGAGAGCAGTTGTTTCCCCCTATGCAGACATTTCATAAAACACCTATTAATTCTCCTTTGGATAAATAAAGCAGTATTTTTTAAAACTGGTTGGTATAAATCATATTTTCCAGACTATGCATCACCCAGCCAAGTGGGTTGTTCCCTGTGACATTTTCCCCCTTGACTTAAAAATTCACATTCCAGCCACTTGTTAATTTTCACTTACACAAAACCAAGATTTTATTGGATTCAAGTCATCCCTGCTCAAATAAAAGATGAGATTTAGAGTTAGCCTGCAGTATGTTGACAAACAACTTTTCAGCTGTTGATCAGGAAAGTGATTTAAACCCAATCCAGTTCTACCCACAATATTTACTCTGTTTTCTTCTTGCTTTCCCACATCATTAATGTACATCACAACTCAAGCACATTCATCTTTGGTGTTCTCTTCAGAACCTCCCTACCCCTCCAGCTCCTGTGTTCAAGTCATGATTTCTGCTTCACTATTGTTTTACCATCCTAACTGTGTTTAACTTGCTTCTACAAACTGCTCCAGCTTCTCAAGCTCATCCATTTTGTCCATTCCTGATACTGCTAAGCCAATATTAAAGTTATTTCTCAGTGTCCAAACCAGTTCTTCAGCTGTGTGTGCTGGACAACCACACCAGGCTGCTCACAGCAAGCTGTACACCCTTATGTAGATTAGTTATCCAAGTTTCTTCTCCCTAGCTTTCAATTCAATTTAATTTCTCATCATTTAGGACAGCCCTTGCCCTTGAAGAAATTTAGGTACGTTAGAAAATAATGCTTTGCATGACTTGGATGGATCTTTAACAACTTCTGAAAAATATGTCTGCAGGAATTATAATACTATTGCTAAATTAATTTTAGTGAAATGCTTCTGGAGAGCATGCTTCAGGAATTTCTATAAGTTATATTTATCCCACCAGTGAGGATTATCTGACTTTTTATAAGCTAATCCTCTTGAGTGCTACGTCTCAATCCTATGAGAAAGCATGTAATATTTTACATTACAAGTGTTTTAATTTTATCTTCATTAATTTCCACTTTAAACATATATAAGTGTTCCCAAAGAAGGGCAGACAGCAATCCAGATGCAACATTCATAGGTTTTGGTATTTTCCATTATCATGCAATAGCATCTAGTACTTTTGAGCGATTCTTTTGTTTTCACTCTTATTCCCATTGCCTCTTATTTCACAGGCCATCCCCATATTTTCATGTCTTGGCAAGTATCAGCTGCAAGACTGATTCACCTTTTGATGATTTTTTTGGTCTCACTAGAACAATCAAGGGAAGAAAAAAGCAGTTCTTTAGTATTTATATTGAATTGTGTTTATATGGATGGCCAAATTCCACCCTTATATGGGTGTACAGTTCTTCCTGTGAATTATGCCCTTTAATGCAGTGATCCTTTATGCCTCGAACAAGAAAATGAATATTGTTATGCCTAGAAAGTGAAGTAGGAGATAATTCTTCCTTCATTTCAGTGAAGTTGTACAGCAGCTATGGATCTGCTCTAAATATAAAGATACTCATTCAAAAGCCATGACTGGGCCCTGATAAGTGATTTTGAATAATCATGGTGCCTTTATTGGGATGTCCAGGATTATCTGCCTGGAAAATTTTTCTAACACATATGTTTAAAACCAGGAAACATTACAACTTTTAAACTACTCACAATTATAGTAATATATCACACAAATTTTCCTTAGGTAGGCTGAAAATACCGAAAAAGGGATCAGAAATATGAGTAAGCAGTAAGCAGACCATGAGAAATTCACCAGACTTTAGAAAGGACATTATTACATACCAGGTGTTTGAACAAACAGAAAGTCACAGTCACTAGCTGGAATCCTCCTGAAGTTGTTGGTAGTGAGTCAACAGAAAGTCTGACAAACCTGGATCTCACAGGTGAGGTAGGAATGACACTTCAATGTCTCATGGTGTTTTCTGGGTAGAGCAGAAGAGTCACAGTTTTGCAATTGATGAGCATCCACCACTTCTGCTGTTGTTCTCCACCCATTTCTGTCTCATACTCTGTTGTGGTTCCTGAGACAAAGAGGCAGCTTTGTGCAGACAGGTGTGTATGATTTCTGTGCTCTTCTTAAATCTCACTAACACTATTGCAGGGCTTAAGGGACACTGAAATCACACCTTGACTTCTGTCAGCTTTCCAGAGACAGGTGAGTTTCAACACCTGAGAGAAAACAATGCTTTGAAAAAACACGCTGCCCATTGCACATCACCTCTATCAGTCACAGAATGTTCTGTGGCTCCTTTGCATCCAGGTGCCAAGCTCACCAGTGAACACCAGTGGCTGCCACATCAAAACCCACTTTGGGCTGCAGCACTGACAGGAGAGGGCACTGAAAGGCCCAGAGGAGACAAACACCACCACTGGATATGGCTCAGTCTGTAGAAACACTTCTGAATTTTATAGACAGGTGTTTCTATTCATTTACAATGCTGTAAAAGCTGTTTTAGCTACCTAATAAAGGTTTACAAGGCAATACCATTATCTATTTCTATAATACAATAATACCATTTGTTTCTGCAGAATTCATTTGTCTTGGGTGAAAACTCAAGTATTTCCTATAGAAGCTCCTCAGCAAATTTCCCTTTAGAGACTTTCCTCCTTGTGAAATTGCAGCTGCAGGTCTGAGAGAAACTGAGCAATTTTCTCTCCCCTAACTTGAGCAGCATTGCAAACAGCCTGTCCTCATCAGAATATGAAAATGCTCCAGTTACATCTGTGACTCTTGCTGCTCTCTACACCACTGCTTTTCAGAGGCAGAGACAAATCCTCCCAGTGTTCCTCAGCAATACATTTTGCATTTGGAGTTCTGACTTGGCTGACACTTTTTAAAATATACATATATATTCAGAGTCAGACAGCTCCCTGGTGACTATTACACAGCTGCAGATGCTGAAGGGCACAAATTATTCCTGCAAAGGTCAACATTACCTTACACTAAAAAATTGTCTTCCTGACCGTTCATTCTTTCTTGACTTCCACACTGCAAACAAGTGATGAATTTTTATGATTTCACCACCAGCCATTGGTCATATTATGTACCTCTTGGGGAGAAGAAGTGAGGAGGTGGAAAGAGACCCAAAACCACATGTAGACACCTAAAGATGTGTCCTTTTTTTGTTTCACAGGATGACATTAAACCAGAAGAGCCAAAGTTTCACTTGTAAGCTGTTGTGGGACTTAATAACAGTCAGTGTAAGTGAGCCACAGAATGAATCTTATGAAAGGGATGCAAGGATGTGTCCAGACAGCCCAAATTTAAACTCATATTCAAAGTCTACTGTTTCCTACTGGCTGGCCAGTTCAGAAGGCAAGAAGCCAAGCAGCAGATCTGAGACCTTTGTGGAAGTTAGTTAGGCAATTTTAATATCGCCCAGAGCTGCTTAGCAGTAAGTGAAATTCCCCAGGCAGAACCTGTGTGGAGGATATACATTCTGCTTCATGAAGGAATATGCTACTTTAAAATATGATTAAATTCAGATGTGGGATGAAAGACAGAAAAATTAGAAGTTCCTCATGACTTTTCTTTAACTAACTGAAATATTATATTCACCTACATTGAAAAATTTTACTTTGGTTATTGCAATACTGAAAGCAGCATAAATTTAAAAGATCTCCACTTCAAAAATGAAAGCCTATGCATTGCAAGCTTTGTAAGGATCCCTTCTTACTTTTTTGTTCTGCTCCATATTCTCCTCAAAATTGATATCATTGCATCAAATGTTTTTATTTCAGCTGAAGTTGAAAAAAAAAGGTTCCCTCAAAGAGTTTCCTACTAGCTCTTCCAACTTACTACTGCACACACTACTTTCTCCAACAGAAAATGGATGAAGAAAGAATTGGCTGTTGTTTAATACTTTATTAAAAATGCTCAGCTCCTCTAATACCACAGGAGACGTAGAATGGAGTAGAATTCACAGGCTGCAGGCAAGAACTTTCTCCCCTTTTGTCAGAGCAGGCAGCATGTAGAGTCTGGCCCTAATCAGATTAGGTTGTGCATATTTATAAACATCTGAAGGCCATAAAGAAAGACTCCCAATTAAAAGATACTCTGGATTTGCTTCTGCAAGAGTTGCAGAAAAACATGGCGATTAACATTTCCATTAGAGACTGGGTTTGGCACAAACCCCACTTGTTGAACTGGGTCCTCTGGAAATCTCTTTTCTACCAGAACGTAACCCTGGGTTCTTTTCAGATACATTGGAAAAACATGTCCCATTTGATCTGGGTGTATGAAATTACACAATGCCATGTCACTGCATGGGATGTAACCCCACGTAATGTAATGCACATTCAAGCAAAACTCTCTTTTCCATTATGGGCAGGAGTAAATTACAGATAGGAGTTTACCATAATTAACCACAAACTGGCAGTAAGGCCTATTTTCTGTCTTTGTAGATTACTATCAAGTTACCTAAGGCCTTCTCGAGCTTACTTTTAAAAGTAGTTAAGAATATAAAAGATATTTAAGATGAATCTATTCTCTGGATAAACATGTTGTGTGAACCATCCAAGCTATTTGGAATGGAGAACGAATCCAAGATGCTGGTTAGGTGTGGTCGGTTTGGTCAACAGCCCAACCCTGCCTACAGTTTTTCACAAAAATATTTAACTTATTTCTTTCCCAGTGATTCTTCAATCAAGATCTGTGCTGTTGTTACCTCTTAACAATAGCACAAGGCTGAACTCATGTCCAGCAGCTGCCCACAATGTGTCTCCTACAGCTGAAATCACTTCATCATTTATTATTCCAAAACACTAAATAAGGGCAGACATTTTCCTAAAGAATTGATTTTTAAGGGCTCAATATCAATCAGTTCTTTTTGCCTTTGATCCTCAGTAATCAGGGAGCCAAACATTTAGAGAATTCAATATGTAGCCCATTTAAATATATTCTAGACTTTCTGATGTTCCCATGAGCCACCTATTTGCTTTAGACAATCAGCAAACTTTTTATTAACGGGATGCTTTATCAGCACACAAGGCAAACTCACAGCAGTGTTTCTCTGAGACAGATCTAGAAAAGTAAGCACCCTAGTTGGGCCATTTGCATCTTAATTTTGCTTCAGCAGCTCTGATTAGCAATACTTTGTCAAAGCACAGGTGCTGAACCTTCCTAGTGCAAAGTCTCCACTGTCACTTATGGCCCACAGATCCATCTGCAGACCACATCCACCCATCCCTGGCTTCAAACACTGGAGGAGTTGCAGTTAATTTTTTTTTAGTATTTTTTGTGGGTCAGTTTAGCAATGAATCCAATCTTTTAAAGCAGTGTCTTTCCAAATCCATTTCTTCTTGTAAAACTTCTCTCCAACACTTTGGGATTTTTTTACTCACAATGTCCTAGTTTCGATTGCCTCTTATTTCACTTTATTAAACCAAGTAATCTCCAGCCACTAAAAAACATTGGCATAATTTATTCAAATGCAACCTGCCCTATGAGCAAGATCTAGAAACTCACAAAAGCTGCATCTGTATTGACATTTCACTTTGGAAGATGCACTTTGGCTGTCCTGGGATATGATCAGGTGTGGAGGGGAGGAAGAGGGATGTATTCATCATCAGAATATAGACAAAATGCTACAGATAAAAATTCCTGCAGAAAAAATTTTAAAAGTCTTTCTTGAAAAAAAAAAAACCCTTAAAGTGTGGACTTCCACATTATTATTATTATTATTACTACTACTACTGGAATTACAGTTCTGGACATGCCTCAGGAAGGAAGCACATATGATCACACAACACCTGCAGACTGCTGTGTCAAACAGGATGGGAAAATCACCTGCTCACAGCACAAAAAGACTTTTCTATCACATATTGTAAAACAAGATGCTGTAAGTGCCCTGGAGGAGCTGCCTTTTCATTGCTGAGCCCTGTTATAACACTGTTCCTCATGTAATTCTCACTCAGGCTAATAACATATTATTTCAAGTCATATCCAGGCTATAATGAAAGTGAAAAAAAACTTGAAGTGGTGCCAAACAGACCCAGTGGTTTTGTGGACCTTAGGCCCTGTGTTGTGGAACACAACCCAGAGTACAATGAGTGAACTAAAAAGATAATTCTTCAGGTCAGTTTTGATACAAGAATTGAGCACAGTCAAGGGCAATTAAATTATTAAAATTTTATTACTGAAATTAGACTTTAAGACTTGAAATAAAATATGTGAAATATATCTCTCTTCTTCTATTCCTCTAAACATTAAAAACATCCCTGCTACTTTTGAAACCAGCAATCACTTTCTAAGAAGTGCACAGAAAAACAGCAGAAAGTTGATTGGTTTCTGCACCAAACCTGTTATCAGCAAAATATCAAGAACATAAATCAATGTCCATAAATCTGTCCCCTTTTTTGAGCTGAACCTGATCAACAACAAAAATAAAGTTTCAACCTCAGTTTCAGCTCCATCTCTAGTGCTGAACAAGAGTGCTTATCTCTTCATAACCTGTGGATTCACAACAATAACTCCCAGGGGTGTTTTTCTATTTAATTGAATAAATAGGCCAAAACAAGCCTGGTAATTTTGTGCAGGATTCTTGAGGCTGGGATGGGATGGGTTTGCCATCCAGTTGCTTTCTGCATTAGGTTTATTTATTTATTATTAGGTGTATTTCAGAGACATCCACCTACCTCAGAGTGAGGACACATCCTTCCTCATGATGATGAGTCTTCCCAGAGGAGACCTGTTTGGAGATTTAGAAGCAAATTCTCATGACTGAATCATCATGGTTCAATTGTTCTCCATTAAAAATAATTTTATTATGTAAACAATTAAGTTCAATTATATGGATTTAGAAAGCTTTTAGTCCAGCTTGCTCTTGCAGTGACACGTTATAACCTAAGTCTTAACACCACTTCTGAGAAGGCTGTACCCAAAAAACCACTTTTCTTAGGTTACCATAATCCTTTGGGTCCGTACCTGAACTGCCACGAAATCTGGTGGGACACGTGCAGAGAGCAGGGATGTGTCAGAAACTTCACCTTTTCCCTGGCTTTCCAACCCTGCATCTGAAAGAACAAAGCCAAACAAAGACAGAGCCCTCTGGAAGGCACAAGGGAGCCTGACATGGGACAGGGTTCTTCCCCCCAGGCTGGTCATGGCCACCACATCCCACCCAGAGGGACAGCTCTTCATTCAAAGAGCTGAACTCTGCTCAGTTTTGCTTCACAAAGCACAAACAAAACACATCAGTGAGACCTTCCCCCTTTTAGATGACTGGTGCCAGCCACACAGGAAGCTGAATTAACGTGGACTTGCTTGGGGACTCACACTAATCACATTTCCTGGGGTCCAGGAACTGCTCTCACTTGCCAGTTTGACCACTCTGTGCTTCTCCTCTCACAGCCTGAAGGACTTGCTAGAAGTTAATTCAAATTGTTCCATGTTTGCTAAATATCTAATTGACTGAAATAAAGTATTTTCATAAATACTTCCAGATTGAAGGCTTGTTCTCTCTGACTTCAACTTAAAGTTCTTTTCTTAAAAAAGGGCTCCACCTCTACCTAAATTAATTTCAGCAGCTTCCTTCTGGAATAAGGGGAAAAAATAATGTCACATCTGTGTAAGTTACTAAATAACTTAGAGATAAGTCCTCCAGTGGACAACAGCTGCTGTCTCTCTCCTCTCTTTACATTCAATATCACTGTATGTCATCTTAACAGCTGTATTTACTACAAATTCCCTGTGAAGCTTTTGGGTCATTCACTTTCTAAAAGCATAACCCAGAAATGCGCACTCAGGGCGTTAATGCTCACCCTGGCTTGAGTCACACTCATAATGGCTCCTTGGGTGATTAGCAGTTCTCATCATCAGGTCCTACATGATTAAACAAAACCAAAAACCAGAACCAAAACCAAAAAAATCTTAATGGCAATAAAAATATTAGGAGTCAGCTATTTCATACTAATGACTTGTTAATGTAACATTATTGCTGGTGCTTTAAGCACTGTTGTGCTTAGATGCTGCACTGCATTCATGAAGGACTTTGGGAAAAAGGAGAATATGGTGCTGAGACTTATTGCATTAAGAGATCGGTTTAACAGATTGTTTAGTTTTGGTAATATAATTTGACATCTAAACATAAGCTGAGAGGGATCTCCCACAAAACCTTTGATAATATGATTCATTGTCAAATGTTTGTTTTGCCTATCTGGTACTCATTAATTAATTCTTTTTAATATATCTTGGATTTACTGATTTGGAAAAAGAGAATTATTCTTATTGATGTTGCTAAAATATCCAGGTGGCTTGAATTTCACCAACTAGATGGTATAATCTAGCACATTTGTGTAGACCTAATCAAATCTCTACTAACAGATGTGAAGAGCCCAGCATGGGAGCAAATGTTTGTGTCTATATGATAATTAAATTACCTCAATAAAGAGAATAAATGAACAATGATGACTATAGTTTTTCTAAACCTAGGTTATCTTCCTTGTGCACAGCCTCTATTAACCCCTTTAGCAATTGGTAAAACTTGAAGTTTTTCAGAATGAACCGTGGTTTTCAGGTAGTGCCTGTGATTACATCTATTGACCAGGCAATGTGATTAAGTATTCCTATGCATCACTATTAATGAAAATCAAATAAACAATAAGTTCTGCACTAAAGATATGCTATATACAGTGTGTTTCATTTAGTATAAACAGTTGTGACACCATCAGTCTGTGTTTTAATTAATCTTTTAGTTCTCTCATTGTTGGGGAGTCGCTTTGATGATTATCACAGCATTCTTAAACATCTTTGTCCAAATTTTAAATGTGCTCACATCTTTAACAGGCCTGTATCCTTCCTATAAGCTGGATATGGCCGGATGGGCATTTCTGAGAGCCCCAGAAGGCACTTGAGTGACCCATGTGCTGCCAAGGCTTTTCAAAACCAGGCCCTCTAAATCCATTTTGTGATACAACCATACAGAAAACATCATTTCAATGCCTACAAAGTGCAACAAAAACCTCTATTATAATACATTCCTGAATATTCTTTTCCCTAGAATTCACTTTAGGGAGACGTATAAAAACAAGTTTCAGGAGATAAAAAGATATTTTAAACCTATCTTTGTTTTGAAGGTGGCCTGGTGGCAATGAGATGCTTCCACAAGAAAGGAGAGCCAGCCCTTGGTAGCAGCATTGCTTTGCTGTCACCAGGCAGGCTGAGCTGCAGCTGGAGTTCAAATCACTTCTGACCATGTTTTTGCTACAAACAGGGGAACAGTTCTTTCTCTGTTCACTCCAAGGCGTGCTCTGACCTTGCTGGAGGCTAAGTAATGTCACCAGCTGCATGTGTAACGTGGTCACTGGTGATGAAAAGTGAACCAGCACAGCTCGCCTAGGGATGCAACCTCTTTTAACATATCTAACATTCCTGCAGGTGTGGTGGCTTTGTTTGTGTGTTTTACTGTGTTTGTTTATTTGCCTGACTAACTAACTCATGTCCTCCTGCCCAGTGCAGATAGAGCCTTCTTATTTAACATTCCTGAAACTCTGAGTGTTTAGGATATAGATTGTTTCCAGTCTCAGGATGTAAAAGACATGGGATAGAAACAAGAGAGATTAGGGCTCTTTTCCTCAAAGTTAAACAACTGGATTGGTTTTCAGGCAATGGGGCCCTGAAACAGCTAAATAAAAATAGTCCTGTACTTACAAGGAACTCCCAGATTGTATTTCTAGAAGATCTGACCGAGGGGCAGGTCTGACCAGCAGCACTTGGGAATAGCCCAAACACATAAAACAGTTATCTCCTGGTGTCATAAAGTGGTCTTTAGTCAGCTGAAGTGAGGTAGCAGCAGGTTTGGAGTAATTTGGAGGCTAATTATATCCTCTTTGTGTTTAAATGAGTCTTTCTACCAAGCCTTCTGTGCTGTGGCAGAGAAACAAAGTCCAGTCACTCCCAGCTCAATGCCTCCCAAACTGCAGATTGTTTCTGAGAAGTCCTGCAAAGAGAAGATGGCTCTTACTGGACTTCATTGCATGAACAGAGAAACAGTGATGGAGCTTGGTGGAGAAGGGGCAAAACCACTCAAAAACCCAGAGAATTTGAAAAAAAAACAAGTTCCTTTTCAGGAGTCCCAGACAAAAACCTTTTCTGATTATTCACATTCACATAGAAGTCCATCTCTTCCGTGGAATATACACATACAGACTCTATCAACCAAATTCTCTCTTTTCAATCTGTGTAGCTCTAACAGAAATATATCATCAACTATTTCCTCCTTGTCTACCTATTCAAAACAGGGCCTGATAATAATAGTGTTATTATCTTTTGAAATATTCCCTTCAAGGAAGGATTCGGGGAAGTTTGTCCTGATTAGATTTGGATTCAAGCCCACAAAAAACAAGTGGAGAGAATGGTCTTCTGCTGCCCCATAAATTTCCCAGCTGGGCCATAGGCATTGCCAATGACCTGTGAAAATTTATCATAAAATAGATAATCTTGTAACAGGGAAGAGGAAGGAGAGCTGCAAGTGTATTTGTATCACCAACACAATTACTAAAATTATTTGCTCAGTTTGGAGGATGGCAGCAAAAGAGCAAAAAATGTTGGTGTGGATTGGTTTGGTTTAGTTTTGCTCCTTCTTGGTGGATGTAGATGTTTTGGAGTGTTTGAACACTGAGTGTTCCACACCAGTGCCAGAAATAGCAAGAACACTGGACTTTTCCCACTCAAATACCTCCTGCTCTGTAAGAGGCCACCAGCTCAGAACCTGTGGCAACAGGAGAAGGAAATAAAATCGGAATCCATCCATTTGTCATCTGAACATCACTCAGATTACCAGGTCTTGGATTTCTCTCTTCCTCATCCCAGGTCAACAGCACTTGTGGAGATCTGTTTTGGCATGGAAGTTTGCTGAAGCAGGGTTCTACACTTCCTTCACTTTTATTTCTGCCTCTTTATTTCACAGCCTTGGCACTGAGACCGTCCCAGGCCCTTTCCTGAAGGACCAGGTCTTAGAAATGCACTTTGGGGAGCAATTGAAGCAGAGACATGGCCAGATACCTTTTGAGACATCAATTCTCCTTCTGTCCTTCTGCAGTCATTTCAGTGGCTTGCTTCAAATTTCTCAGACAGGTTTTTATCTTTCCACTTCCATCCTGTCTACTTTCACACAGCTTTGTGTTGTCCTGAAGACTCAGAATTGTTCTCAGAAGAAACAACTTCTGCTTTTCCCTTTTACTCTGCTAAGAGCTCCCCATGAGTCACTCTGTGTTTTCCTTAACCCCCCTTCAAGGTTCCTCATTGTGCAACCAGGTTTTAGTGCAGGTTTTCATAAACACATCTGAGTTACACAAGTGGGATTTTTTTCTAAGTGGAAACAGGCTCAGTAATTTGTAAATATGCTTTGGTTGAAAAGGAGTTAAAAATACAGTCAAAGAGACTTTGCTTCCCTCCTTTCTCCCATGGTTCATGACCTTTGCTTTTTTCAACTTCCTCAATTTAGTTTCAGTAAATTGTCACAGAATGGCACAACACCTGCCTTGGGTACTTGAGAAATTGACTTTTCCTGCAAATTACCCTGATCAGTGACCTTGTCTGGCTACTAAAGGGGTTTGCAGAAGCAGCATAGCTTTATGTGTGGCCATCTTCCATCTTCTGATTGGTATTTAGCCCTTTGAAGTTCACTTATCTCCTTAATGTGCAGCTACCTTTTGGGAAAAAAAAAAAAAAAAAAAAAAAAAAAAAAAAAAAAAAAAAAAAGGAAGAAAAAGGTTAAAAAAGGCCATGATACACTTGTCATTTCTGAAACCAAAATACTAACAGTAAGACAAAGTGTACTGCATCCTGGAAGGTGCACACAGAAATGTAAGCTGAAAGGCTCCACTGATCCTCCTTTCCAAAAGAATGTCTATAATTTCTTTTTCTCTTTAGATGTTAAATGTTCAGATACTGGTTGTCATTGTTGCAGTTGAGTTGTGTTTACTAGAAAGGATTTAACAAGGCTGACCTTTCCTTCCTATACTTTACTTTCCTTTTTTTTTTTTTTTAAATCTGTTGTGAAAGTCACTTCTCTGAGGAAAAAGCAAATATCTGCTCCTCCCCATACTGCACAAGTGTTGGGGCAGAGGTTACTTCTGGAAACCTAAAAGGTAAATTTGTTTTTTATGCTGAAGCTTTGATTTCACAGTGACATGGAAAGGGGTTATTTGTTTAATTAATTATTAATTGCTGTGGTGTCCAACAGGTGCCAGGTCTCAAGTGCAGTCCCTGGGGCAAGCAGCCCGAGGGGAAGCGTGGTTCACAGCAACCTTGGGCAAATTGGCCCAGGAGAAAGTTCTGGAGCTACTTCCCATGTCCTTGTCAAATATCAAAGAAAAACAGTTAAAATGTAAACTTATATTAAGCATTGTACTTAATTCTGACAAGCTTTTAGGATCAAATTGCAGACTTTAGTCAACAAAGGGGAATGAGGCCGGGCTCTTCAATGGAGGGGAAGGTGGGACAGCTGTTTGGGAGCTCCATGCATAGCTCTCATCTTATTTTTCACATCTGTTCTGTTTAATTTAGCTAAGCACTTTGAGTCACAACTTGTGGCTGAAAATTCGAATCCTATTTTACCTGGGACTCAGGCTGATATTCTAGATCTTAGAAGGAAATTAAAAAATGCCTGAAAGATTACATTATCTAATAAATTTCCCCCACCCCACTCTCTTTATTTTTGCAACTGGTGAAGATTTATTGCTTAATTGCAATTTAAGAAAAATTTTAATGCAGTCAAATGCAAATTCTGTTTGCATATGTGGGATGATATTTCTTCCTCTCCTTCTTTTCCCCTTATCTTAAAAAAAGAAATCAACTGAAAAAACATCCCCCCAAAAAAGTTTTGAGTAAGGAAAAAATAGCAGAGAACTGTTTTCTTTATTTATATTGCTGTCCTTATCCTGTCTTGCCTGATCCCCTCTCAAGATTTGCGATTTTAACCTTCTAACATCATCCTGAACTGCAGAAATATTGCCCTTGTTTTAGAGAGAGGGAAATTAAGACCCAGGGCTCATAACCCAAGAGGTCCAATGCCATCCATGCTGTGTGCTTGGATGAGGAATGCTCTCCAGACTGCTGAGCCCCAGAAGAGAAGGGCCAGAGCAGCTGCAGGAGCAAACAGCACCCACCATTGCTCACACAAGGATTCACGTGGGCTCAGTGGCAGAACAGAAAGAGCACCTCCAGAGCATCAGGACACCAGCTCCTCCATCAGATCCCTCCTCTCCATCCCTCTGCCCAGCTGCCCAGGGAGCTGCTGGGATGCTGCAGGCTCTGCTGCTGGCAGGTTCTGCCCCTGGTACTCCCTTCCCTCCGGAGGTTGTGGGGTTTGTGCTGCATCCCACAGCCCCAGGATGTACCTTAGGATCTTCCTTAGGGCTGGACACAGCCCCTGCCTGAACCCAGCAGAGCCTGCAGTGTTCTACTAATGGGAGCTAATGAGAATAACAAACCACAGTGACACGGGGCTCCTCTGCTGCCAGAGAGGGCAGGGACATGAAAGGGTGTAAGGTGAGAGAGCCCCAAAGCCTGATACATTCAGACCCCGGGGATTCAGCTGTGATCTCCCCTGCCCCAGGGTCAGGCATGGCACGCGAGCTGTCCCTGCTCTGTGTCCCTGCAAAGGGACTGAGCTGCACTGGGAGCTGTGTCTGGGGCTGGCTCTGCACCCCCAGCACCCCAGCACGGGGGCAATGCCAGGACTGTGGTGCTGGTCCCCAGCAGGCACCACAGCCAGGCCCTTTAAGCTGTTTTTTGAGCCTGGCTGAGTTGCTCTGGTCAATGGGTGGCTGGTTTGACCAGATGAAAAGCCAACAAACCTCAGCACAAACACAGGCTTGGGCAGAACTCTGATTTATGAGTACCACAAGGTTTGAGAGACAATTGTTTGTAGTTCCTCGCTGTCTCACATCAGAGATCAGCTGTACAGAAAATCAGTACCCAACACCATGTTTTACCATAATTTAAAACAATTAAAACACTAATCACATCTTGAATCTGTTAACTTTCAGATAAGTATAATTAGACCCCAAAATGCTTTAAGTAGTGTTTACACATTTATTTACCAAAAGACAATTATTAAAACAAAGAAACATTCCCAGTTAATTGATGGAAAGATAGGAGAAAATGTAATTAATCATCATTAGAATATGCAGCCCTTTATTGTTCAATGGCATGTCGCTGTGGGAACTGCTGGCTGTGACACCACTCCTGTCTCTGGGACTTGCTCTGGGAGGAAAAGGGAGGTGGTGGAGGAATGGGCTGGAATTACCTCAGGGGGGCTGGCCCTTCCAAACCCTGCATGTCCTGGGAGCACAGGGCCACGTGCCCAGGAGAGGGGCACCAGTGGGGACCCCAGCAGAGCAAGACCAAATGGACTCAGTGCAAACAAATCTGGTGGAAAGCAGGAGAAATTTCACATGTCAGTGGAATTACACCAAGGAGGGAAGAAGGAAGAAGCCCCATGTCCTTAAGCTATCTGACTCTCCAAAGCACAATGCAACAATATTAACTCTTGTGGGATAAGAGAGCTTTTTATTCCAATATGATGTGAAGTAGCTTTGCTCGAAAGATTTCTTCTGTGTTTTCAAAAATCCTTCTGGATTCCCAGAGGGAAAATGGGGATTACACCAGTAAACCCTGAGCAAGCATGTCCACTGCAGGAGCATTTCTTTAGTGCAGAAACAACACTGGTTTCTTCTTTAATTGCAGCAACTTGGACAATTACTTTACTCACAAAGCCTTTTGGAGCTACATGAGCTGCCTTCTGCAAGACAGCAACCTTTCCAAATTTGGGATTTATCCTCCAAACTACTTGTGAAGGATTGCCACAACTTTCTGCACTGTTCAGAAACAGCTTGCAAGAAAACTCACGCTTTAAAGTCAGAACTGTTAACATTTTGCTGTCATAAAACTACTTTATTCTTAACTGAATGGGTTTCCAAAGGTGGAAAATACAATTTTTTTTTTAATTTCAGCTCTTTTCATCATTATGGTTGAATTTCACCAGCCATAACATCGAGGTTTGAAATGTCTTGTTCTTTGTTCAGTTGTAGATGTGCAGGCCTTACAAAATATTCAAAAAAGGCCATGAGATTGCAATAGAGATGGTAACAATATTTTTTCCTAATGTCTATGAACTTCTGTTGGCTAAGAACAGGATATATCCCTAAATCTATAGTTGTCCTTTTGGAAATAATTTCCACTTTTTTCTTCTTTTTCTTCCTTCATTGGTTCTCAAGATCTTAGTCTTATAATTCATGACACAGCATTTTGTATTGCACCTCCAGCAGAAGCCTCTTTATGGTACAAATGATCTATAAATCACACCTGAGACACAGCAGCACCCAAAAGAACTGACACATTTCTGTAGAAAACTTTTTTTCTTGAGGAAAAAGCCTTTAACTTGAGAGACAGAATGCATCTGAAGTCCTTAATTAAAAAACAGATACCTGGTCTGTCAGTAAAAGCCTTACTAATGCTCCAGAAGGAATAAAACTAATTTATATGGCTGATAAATTGATAATTGATGAGAGAACCACCTGAGCAGCCAGAGTGGGGCGCCAGGCTCTGCACAGGATGGAGATCTCACTGTGAGCACTTCCACTGCATGGCAAAGTAATGAAAAAAGGAAACCATAGATAAAAGCTTTGGGCTGTTCTCCACTCCAGAGAGTGGTAACTGAGCTGGTCCTGGTTAGACAGAAAAGCAGGAGGAACTGAAATGCATTAGTAGTATTTGATGTGAAAAGTTTGATATAATAAAAAATTATGCTTTTTGTCATACAAATGCAGCTTTCCATAAACAGCCTCAAGAACAGGAAGCACATTGTTCAGATTTCCTGCTTTTCCTGGATGATCTGCTTGTGCTTTTCATTGAACACAAATGAGTATTCTTAGAAGTACAAGCTATTTTCACACAGAAGTAATAAAGAAGAGGGCCCCCATATAATCAGGGCCTGGAAGGAGATGCAGTAAAACATGAACTACATTAATTCTAAATACTGCTCTGAAATTATTGGTGTTACATTGCTGCAGAGTTCTGTTGAGTTACTTGAACATCTTAATAACTGAACAAATTGAGGACTTAAGTCCTTCCCATTTGGTCAGTTCTTTCATCCTCAAGAAGCACATTTCTGTAGCTGTGGATCAGTCAGGCCTGAGCACTTTCTTACATACATCACTTGAGGGGCCTACATTTCATTTACAGCTCCTTTTTCCTTTGTCTTTTAAAGTCAGGCTATCCTTACTCAGTTCTCTGTAACTATTTTTAATTTGCTTTTCCCAGTTTGGAACAAGGCATTAAAAATAAAACCCCTAGACACTGCCGCAACATCATCATTGAGGAAAAAAGAAAAACAACTTCACAACAAATAAAAGCAAAACCTGACACAATTCAAAGAGCATTTAGAACCTGTAATAAGGAATATTTGCTAAGTGAGGAGAAAGATAAAGCAACACATGATTGAACATGATTTGAATTTACAGTCCTATATATAGTCTTGTGCTGTGATGCAGACCATGCAGCCAATTTCACCTATTTTAAGCACAACATGAATATTCTGTCTGTCTAGCTCCTACTGACTTGGTCTTGATGGGACTACACTTTCCCCTCTTTATCACACCTGACAACTATATAAATATACATATATATATATGTAAGTAGGTACATATACATATATGCTTATGAAGGGACTACCCACTAAAATGGAAAGAGGTATTTGAATTTTGTCATCCTTGAAAACTCCTACTGTGGGCCAATTTCTTCTCTTTTACCAAAGGGCTCAGCTGATTTCAGGATTGCTCTAGATAGAAGCCAGCATCAGAGCCAGCTTCCACTCCTTTTGCCCATAAACCACAAGTTGTTCTTAGAGAAAACTCAGTAAAATGTTCCCTGCAAGACATGTGGGGAGAGGCTATCAAAAAAGCAAATTGAACAATTTTAGCACCTCATCCTCCAAAATATATTTAGTTAAGAATGTGAACACACACACTCACACACACACACACTCACACATACATACATATATGTATATATATATATTTGTGGAGAGAGAGGCAGGGGGAAAGTCTACATTTCAGTCTATGGAAAATCTCCCAGCTAAAAACAGATTTTGAAAAGGGAGGGGAAATTAGGAAACACCATTTTTTTCATTAAAATATGCATAGTTTTAATAAAATAAAAAAATAGGATTATTGAACTATATTCCAGTTAAAAAGAATGTTTCAGTGGACAAATTTTTGTCAGTTCTAATCCCACCTGGCTTTTCAACCAGAGACAAAAACCAACAATTTTTCCCTCTCTCTGAAATAGCATGTGGATTTTTGTCTCTTACAACTGGGTCCAGAACAATTCCCTTCAAGGACTGTGTGAATCAACAATCATGATTCACACTGAGAACCATGATTTATAGCTGCCATTTACAGACCCAGCACCCAAAGAGCTGCTCTCATCCTCACATACTTCCTTCTAAAACAGAACTTTCATATCCACTACAATGTGCTGGTGGAGGCAAGAAATTGTTTATTTGGTGACTGGAGTCAGAGATGGATCTGGTCATGCCAAAGGCATGGGTCAGCCTGTGGGATTGTCCTCAAAAGAAACCTCAAACAGGGCAATGCCAAGATAGCAAAGACTACAGAGTTAGCACAGCAGTGGTGAGAGGCATTCCAGAATCCATGCTCAGCCTTGCAAAAGCTTTCTGCTGGAAATGTTATAGTCATTTGTCCTGTAGCACAGAAATGCTCTTGATATTCATGTTTGGGACTTGCATCCCTTTTCCCCAGCCTGGTGTATTGATCATGGCATGGTTCCTGGCACTCAGCTTGGATTTTTGGCACTGCATCTCAGCTGTGTGCCAGTGCACAGCACACAGACACACAATGTCCCTGGAATTCCACTGCTGGAGGTGCTCTCCATTCCCTCTGGTGGGGATGGGTACATAGACTGTTGTATATAATGAGCTGAGCTTGGACAGAAATGGGATGAGAAGGTAAATGAATCAAAACTAAACATAGAGCTAAATGGGGAGTGAGGCAAGTCAGAAAACTGAGCTCCAGTCCCTGCTGCAGGGAAGATCTAGCCCTGAGTATTAGCCTTCTGGTCTGGAGCAGAGAGCCCTGTTGATCTGCACTGGCTTTGAACTCAAGTACAATTACAACTGAAAAAGCACCTGAATAGCTGGACTGTCACACAGAGAGATTTGGAGAACACTTCAGAAAGTATCAGCTTTAGGATTTCACTGAGATCTCTGGGGTGAGCTGGAAAGAGAGGATTCTTTCTCTGGTGAGAGAAAAGTACTATGCCTAAGTGTTGTTTTGGCCATCAGGTAATTATTACTTCTGTAAAGGATCCTCTCTTGCAAGGAACTGCACCTCAACAAGCAATAAACAAAACCTCTCTTGCAAAAATACACAAGACAGAAAAAGTAAACTTTGCTATATTTTTATGTATAGGAAGTAGAAGAACATCTTCAGCAGTGGGAGAGACTCAGAATATACCTAAGGGGTTTTTTATGAAGAGAGGCCCCTTAAAGTCTTCCAATCCCAGCCCCAAAACCAGAATATGATGGGCACAGAGTCAGCAGAAGTACAGAAGGGAAGTGTTTCCATGTCAGGGAGACACCTGTGTGCAGTCCCAGCTCAGCCCCGGGTGACTGCTCATTAGACTGGTGGCAAAAGTCTTAAAGGGCTAAAAATACTTCACAAAATAAATTGCCAGATCCACACCTGCTGCCCTGTGCAGAGGGCAGCCCCGAGCTGGTCACCCAAGAGGGTTATTTAGATGAAAGAATCCATCTATTTTTACTGGGTAAGAAAAGCAAGAACCTTAATAACCTTTCTACAATAAGAATTTTTCCCACAAGCCAAGTGTCAATCTAAATTATGCTGGAAAAGGGTGGCAGAATTTGGCCCATGTCTGTCACAAAATAGCAAAAGCAACCTGCAGGTGCCTACAAGATGAGCCAGTCTATATTTTTACACAATGAACTTCATTCAAAATTCTGTTTCTTCGTTCCCAAGTGAGAAACAAAGAGCAACACACTTTCCCTCAGGGCAGGGTTTTTCTTTTTGCATTGTTTTTGCCACAGATCATTTAAAAAAAAAGCTCTTACCGGGCCATTTTCAAAACCACAACATATTCTTATGCGTCACAACATATCCCTACTCTTCCCTCCCTCCTGTGACAGGTATTTAATTGAGCTAAAACTTTGTTTCTACTAAGATGCAAATTTGGAAAAACAAGATCACGGCTGCCTGGGGCTTGGTTAGCTGAAGATAAAAAAGCAACACCTGTTTTAGGTATGGCTCTGTGGAAATGCAGGTACTCCTCAGGCAACATACCCATGGTAACCAACTGCAAAACTTGTCCTTCTCGTTTGCTTCCTGGAGACTACAGCTCAGATATGGCTTGAGAAGTCTGTGTGTAACACGGATTTTTTTTTTTTTTTAATAATATTGCCTTGTGAAATGTTGTTCATTATCATTTTTAATGTGACATAGAAGACAGCTTTCCATTTAAGTTGCCCGTTAGTCTGATTAATAACTTATTTTTATTTTACATTTTGTGTTTTATGCTGCCTGCGAGGCAAATATTATCAGTGTTTTCCTACAAGAAGTAAGACAATTCACAGAACACATTTCATGCCCTGAGATCAGAGAAATAAGTTTAGATTTATAATACCCAAGGACTGTGGCTTTTTATGAAGTGTATAAAGAGGGCATGTTTAATTATGTTTTGTTTATATCAGTGCTTTGTCTGCAAAAATAACATGAATTAGCATATTTTCCTATCATCGGCAGTTATTTCTAATGATTGATTAAATTTCTTAAGTGCAGAGTGGATTAAATCACAATTTCTTGCAAATAATTTGGGAAAGAAAAGATAGAACTAACTACCCAATTAAAGTGGGAGAGATCAGAGTCTGACCGCTCCAGGCAGAGTCCTGTCCATCTTCTACAGTGACAACAACAAAAATAAAAAGCAAAATGCTTATTTGGAGCTGAAGCATTAAATATGGAGAGCCAGACCATAAAAACTGTATTTTGGAACCCCTGGATGTATTCCCAGGGGTGGCCCGGCTGGAATTGTTTATAATTTTTATCCAGCATCAGGTCTGTCCCGTTTGGGCTCCTGAGCTGGGGCAGGGCTGAGCTGGCTCCTGCTGCTCGCCAGCACTGAGCTACACAGCTTTTTAAAAAACCGAGGCATGGAGAGTTCCCAAGTGGCACAAGCCTTACACCAGCAAAAGATGATGCGGCTGGGATCACCACCCCCGAAAAAACAGCCCGAAATTCCCTTGGTGTAAAAACCTGGCACGGTACCAGCGGTGCTGAGGGGGCCGCGCGGGGCGCAAGGCCGAGAACCGCAGCACCCCTCCCTCCCGACCCTTGCTTTGCTTCAAACGGTCAAACAACAGCACCTCCATTCACCTGCACGCTATCCCTGTAAAAAATATAACTAAAAACTGTATGTATTGAAGGAGTTTTACCGGGAGCGGGGAGCGACCGGCGGGCTCGTTTTGAGGCAGGAAAAGGCGATTGAGGGGGCGAGCAGACGTGGTTGACAAACGCCATCTAGTGGTGGCCGCGGGTAGTGCAGGCGCTCCGGGACCTTCCCTTCTCCTTCTCCTTTCCCTTTTCCTTCTGCTTCCCCTTCTCCTTCTCCTTTTCCTTCCCTTTCCCCTTCCCCTTCTCCTTTTCCTTCCCTTTCCACTTCCCCTTCTCTTTCTCCTTCTCCTTCTCCTTCTCCTTCTCCTTCTCCTTCTCCTTCTCCTCCCTCTCTCCTTCTCCTTCTCCCTCTCCTTCCCCTCTCCTTTTCCCTCCCCTATTCTTTTCCTTCTCCTTCTCCTTCTCTTCTCCTTCCCCTTCTCCTTCTCCCACCCAGGGATGCTAAGTTCTGTGGGACCTGGCAGCACCAAGGCTGGGCTGTGCCCACGTCCCAGGACACCCTCACACCTCCCCAAACCCTGGCAACAAACAGACCAGAGCTGAAGGCACAGAGTGTGTGTCCTGCCACAGCCAGGAAATCACTGGGATTTGTTCTGCAATCTCAGAATATTCCGAGTTGGAAGGGACCCAGAGGGATTGTCGGGTCCAGCTCTTCAGTGGATGGCTCACACGGGGACTGAAGCCCCACCCTGGGCTGGCAGCACCGTGCTCTGACCAGCAGAGCAGGGCTCTCCCTCCCGAGGGTGCCTTTAGGATGCTCAGTGTCTCAGTGCTGCCCTTTAATGCAGAAACACTGAAGATTTATTAGGCTGACACTCTTTTTTTTTGTTGTTTTCCTGTGAATCTTTTTGTATTGGGAAAGGAAGAACAATGTGAGCCTCACATGCTAAGGTTCCACGGTTCTGAGCTACCTGCAAATCCCAGGGAGTGACAGAGAGAGACTGTGGGGCTGCAGAGTTAATGTTGACACTTCAACATTCAGCATTCAACCTGCCTTTCACCCCAAGGGCAGGGTTTTTATGTGTTTGGGACACATTTCCACGTTTTAGTTTTTATAATATTTATATTATGACAATTTTAGCCTAAGAGATATTTTCTTTTCAACATAAATTAGATAAAACCACTCAGGACAGAGTCTCCTTGCTCTGTAGCTGCTTTTGACTTGGCTTTGTTTTAAACATTCCCCCTGGATATTGCCATTTCCATGCATTTCCAAAGTACAAAAGGAATGCAGGAGACAGACTGTGTTTATATGTGCTTGGAACACTTGAAACTCCTGTGCAGGAGCTGGATGCCACAATGACAGGTGCAATATAAGAACCACCTGTGTAGATTACTTCAGACTTACTCACTGCAAATGCTGAATTCCTTGTATTTTGCATTCAGAAGGAACTCTTGGGCTGTGATCCAGTATTCAGTTGCAAAGTTGGTAATTATGGCATAGTTAGGGAGAGGAATTAATCAACACAAGCACAAGGTCACCACTGCAGATCTGTCTATCTTCAGTGCCAACAGGGCAAGATAAGTGGCCTCAGTAATAAGACCAAACAATGCACCTGCAGAAGACAGGGCTGGTGTGTGAGAGCACACACAAAACCAAGGATTTTCTGCAGTATTTTGCACTGAATATTTCTTCCACAAAAAAAATTGGAGCTCTCTATTTTAGGATCACTTTTCTACAAAGTAAAACTGGTTGGGAAAATCATCCAGAAACAAAAAATGAAAGAAAAATTAATTTGCTCATTTACGTTCAATTCTTGCAGCACTTTGGTTTGGAATATCTAAAAGGCACATTAAACCATACCTCATAGCCTGCAAATCAAGTGCTAATTAAAACAGCATTAACCCTAATGAATTGGAAAGAAAAAATCTAATTGCAAAAACTTCTGTTTACCTAAGACATGCTGGAAAAACAAACCATCCCATATTTCTCTTCAGTCTGTTTTTTTTTTTTTTTTTTTTTTCTTCGCATGCCCCCCGAGACCTTTTT
>VZRH01000391.1:144966-195296 GCA_013397555.1 Urocynchramus pylzowi | reverse complement strand
AAAAAAAAAAGAAAATTATATAAAAGAGGAGCTTCTGTATGAGAAGATTTGTTTTCTTCCTGACAGCTGTACAGCCCCACAGGCAGCACAAATTGGCCAGGTTGTGAAGTCAAGGCCAGAGCCTTCAGCATTCGGCAGCTTCCTGTGTCTTAATGTTTCTGTTTGGGGAATGAACTGCAATTTGTTTTCATTGACCCATAGCTTCAGTTCCAGAGTGTAGGATTACCTTAATGGACCCAAACTTGAGGCACATCGACTCCATTTTCAGTCCTTTCTTGTGCCATTCATTCCTGGGGTGTCTGCAGAGCAGCAGGACCTGGAGGAGAGAGGGAATGCTCTGGGGCTGGCTGCCCAGCCAAGGCAGGGTGGGCCAGGGGAGTGCCCACCACCATTCTGCTGTGCCTCTGGCTCTTCAGCACTGTTCCCCCACCCCCAGTCCATCCAGGAGCCTGTTCCAATAACAATTAGCCCTGACTCAGGGGCGCCATAAATCAAACCCTGAGCCCCCCAGCAAGACTAATTTCCTGGCTGCAAGGGAATGTGCTCCATAATTTTCTGTGTGCCATCCAGACCTGCCATGTAGCAAAGGCTGCAGGTTTTTTTTCTCATGAGGGAGTGGTGTGGTCCATCCCTGTACATCACATCACCTTGTGTTTACTCTGGACATGGACAGCAGACACCCAGCTGAGTTATCCAGCTCACACAGGACTCTCAAAGCAGTGAAAATGCTCTTTTGGTTAAAGTTACAGACCTGAGGAACAGCAGTCCTGCTGCAGATCTTGCCCATATTGCTTCATTTCTTTGTGACTCAGGTACTAGACTGGAGATAAAATTTTCTTTTTTTTTTTTTTTTTCTCAATTAGATTTACATCTCCATGGTACAGATTGTGTACTCAGCATCTGCTAAATGGGCCATAATCCCTTCAAAGACCACCAATAATACAACATTTTCAAAACTGACATGTTCCCCACAATCAGGAAAAGAAGTGGAATATGTTTCTCACTTTTAAAACTCAAAGTACTGCCAGCAGCTGTAACATCATCACTGACTGAACCTTGATTTTATTCCTTAGGATACAACTTCAATCCAGAGCTCTCCATTATAGTCAGACCACAGCTGGACAGACCTGATGCAGCTTCTTGATGTCCTGGCACTGCTTAGAAGGCAGCTTTGAAAAAGGTCTTTGGATACCTTCAGGTATCAATAGGTGCTTTAGAAAATATACTGCACCCTGATGAGGGAACTTGAAATCTTATGAGTCTCCTCCAAAAACCTCATGAAACCCCAAGTCAACAAGCACAGACCCAGTGTAAGCTGCTACACAACTCTGAAACTGAGCCTGAAGCTTTTTGAAGGCATCCATGAGTCACTAGGCTTGCACTGACTGTTTCATGCTCAATAAAAAACAGGAAAGTAATTAACAAGTAAATCAAAGTGTTCACCCAAACATTTTAAATAACTTTAAAACTGGAGTCCCTTGTAACTGAGCCTGTCAGTTTTGTTAGCCCTTTCAAAGAAACACACCAAAATTAACTGATTCCCAGTTCCCTTGCTCATCTGCCATTCAGCTCATTATTACAATGGTCCAGCAGAGAGTAAGAATATGTACTCCTGTGTTCTGAAAATTCAAGATCCAAAAGAAATTATAAAGAGTCATCCTGGGACTTTATCAAATCTTCTCACCTGAAAATAATTTTCTTCCTTCCATGGGAAGTTCCTCTGGCAGGAGAGAAGACTTTCCTGCCATTTTGGGTGGAATCCAAATGATAAAACATTTTATCAAGGCAATTAGCATATCAACATGCAAATCCCTATTGAAAAATGCACTGTTGACAAAACAGCTAGAAGGCAGCTCATCATGATACAGAAAATGGAAGAAACAAACCCCAAACCCAGCAACTTGTATCCAACCAGCCACTGTGTTGGAGAGAGACCACAGAGGGCAAGATTCACAGGGTTTTGGACACTCCCCAGTCAGAGTTGCAAAGCAAGACTAAAGTGTGATAGGAACCAGATTATCTTGGAAAAGAACCATAACAACAGTTCTCAATTTCTGTCTAATAATCAAGGGAACAATAATTAAGATATCCTTGTTTGTTGCCTGTCTTCTAAACCAGAAATGTTCACACACAATTTCCAGCTTTTCTTTTGCCTTGCAGGCTGGTGGGAGAACTGATGTAACATAGTCAGATATCCCTGAGATTAGCAGCTGCATGACAGCTAAAATAGCTAAAACATAAACCCCAGGTTTTGTCAGCAAGAAAGAAAAATGTATTTGAGCTCCACAGCCTGTTATTTACAAAGGGAGAACTGGTTGTTCTTTTGCTTGTCACACAACAGAAGAAAGTGTTCTGGTTTTAGTTGCTACCCTTAGGTCCTGTACAGTCAGTACAGTGGATGAAACAGCTTCCCAGCCCCAGGTGGCTCAGGAATGCCAAATATTTTGAGACCTTCTATAACTACCACAGAGGAAGAAGTTCTCTTCTCCCCCAGTTGTCCTTGACACTCTGCCTATTCTCCACCTGCACTGCTCTAAGAAACATTGTTTTTATTAGTTGTTATTAAAATTCCCAGAAGAAAAGTGTTTTCCTTTTTTTTCCACTCACTTTCAATACTGTAGGAAACTTTGGGTAAAATATATAAAAACAAGATCAGAATTTCCCAAAGTGAATAGTGATTTCAGATGCCTCTGCTCCACAAACAGCTTTAACAAATCCATTGGTGAGTCAGAATGAAAAATTCACAGAGACTGCAAGCAGGCCTCCCAGCACTCAAAGTATTTGAATATATCTTCAGGGAAAGAAAGAGTTAATGGAGTTACCTTACATTTAGTATTCCTTTTTTTTTCAGCTTTGTCAGGTAGCAGACAACAAGCCCAGGCTTGACTTGGAGCATCAGCTCTGTACTAGCATAGTCTTGTGGGTAGACTAATGTAATATTAATTGAATTGACATCTCTGCTGAGATCAGTTACAAATGCAGGATCCAAGTTATTTAACAGTTGGTGCAACTGTATTTGAATTTTGATCATAAAGACACACGCTGGGTTAACAGGGCCAGGGGCAGGGCCAGAATCCTGTAGAGCAGAAGAGACCTGGGACTCATGTTTTTAAGGCAGGATTTGTATAAGAAAAAAAACCCCAAAATTATTCCTATACATTGTTTCAGAATGGATATTCTAGAGATAATCAAGTTACCTAGTCAAAATTAATCTTAAACTGACCCTCATTTAACTCCTTAAAAGATCTGGGAGTGGGAAGAGCAGAGAAACATTTGTGAGCATATTCTACAAGCTGGCCTAATTTACCCTTCCTGAAGGAAGGGATCTGGGCATTGGGCAAACCTGGGAAGGTCTTTGGAAGGGGAAAATCATGTGGATGACAGTCTAAGTTATCTTATAGCACAATGCTCCAGAGCTTGAATCACTGAGAATTCACAGGAAAAGGGATCTTGTTTCTCTCCTTAACAACCACAACCCTACAAATTTCTCATGGAAATTTCAGCTCAAAAAAAACCCCAACAAAACACCACCCTATATGTTCCCTTAGACTATATTTTTAACTAAATCTGCCCCGGGTTTCTCTAGGCCCTCTGCTCTTTTCCCCTCAGTCTTGATCTCTGGAAGAGACTGCCATTATCAGCAGAGGTTCCACCTTCCTGGACCCACATCCTTACTCACAGAAAAAAACCCAAGACAACTTCTTCACCTGAGAATCTGTTTGCTTATTTAGCTGTGTAAGTAAAAAAAAATATAGAAAATCAGACTTCAGACTTTGAAAGACAGGTCATTTTATCTAAACTGGTTCAGCCTAATACGAAACTTTGCTGTATACAGCAGTTTGTTTTTGGCTTTTAGGGCTTTTTTAGGAAATACTTTTTTAAAAATGAAGAAAACTACTTGCTCCAAAGTGGGTACAGTCAAAAAAAAAGGTGGCAGCACTAAAAAATTAATTCCTTGTGCTGCTGCTTCCCTGCCAAAACCCCATGAATTCAAAATCGAATCCACTGCAATTACACCAGTCCCCAGCCACACACCATGCATCTGTAGGAGCACAGCGAGCAAGAATTGGATTTCCCTCAGTTAAGGTGTCAAGGGAACAGCCAGCAGGTTGGAATTGTATCCAGACATTTGCTCATATATATAGCAGTGAAACTAAAAGTGCTTTCTGCCCTTCATCAAGATCCAGCTCACAAAGCTTTGTGATACTTTATCCTGATGCCATTGTAACACTAATACTTTCAAAGAAATAACACGTTGCTAGAGAAATCCACAAAATTTACCTGTGGGAACCTCTTTTTACTGAAGTAAAAAGCTCCACACGAGGATGTTGGAGTGTCTTGGTGGGACAATTGCCTCAGGCTGCGATGCACCCCTGCAGTGGGAGTCTGTGGAAATGTGAATGTTTGGAAGTTGCATCTTCAGACCACAGGCAAGAAAACCTCTTGAAAACCTGATCAGCTAAGTCATTGCAATAGATTTAGACACTGGAAGAAGCTTTGAGCTGCCTGGTTCTCACTGAAATGACAGAGAAGGGTCTAAAAATGCTCTGATATCAAACCAAGGTGCTCAAGTGCTGGCCCCAGGAGCTGGAGCAGCTGAGCCCCCACAAGCAGAGAGCAGCTGGCAGCAGCAGGTAAATCACTGTCAAATGGCTCCAGCGGATGTTTCAGCCCTCATGTCTGCAAATAGGTAAATAATTGTGGGGGAACACCTGGTTCTCATCCTACCTAACATACCTACCACCAGGCTCAGGACACTGAGGCACATGTGGAAAGCAGAGCAAACCTTTCTTTAAAATCACTGCAGAAAGCATGAAAATATCTGGGGTCAGGGGAGCCTTCGTGCAGAGAGAGCTGCAGGTAGTTATTTATTTGATGAACTGAAGGGCTTTAGCACAGGATAGAAAGGAACAGAAGCAGGCAGCCTGGCAAGGCAAGAAGGCAAAAGCCTATTTCCAGACATAAATTTCAGATTGAAATATGATGATACATTTCAATCACCTGGATTTAGTTGCATAAGGGATAAACAACTCCCCCAGTGTGCAAAATTCCCCATTTCAAAGTCTTTGCTCACTGAAGTCTGGATACCCAAACACTGTGGTCTGTGGCTGCAATGGCATACAGAGGGGTTGCACCTCATGCTGCTGAGGCTGCATTTTACATTTCTGGGATTTGCTTCACAGCAGCTGCTAGATGATCCAGTGAAATCAGACCTGTATTGTCCAAACACTGGAGAAAAGTCAGACCCACAGGCACACAGAGGCTCATCACTTTCCATCCTGTCATACTGCAGCATGTCTGTGCTTTTTGCAGGGTAATAGAATGTCTGTGCTTTTTGCACTGTAATGTCCTTCCTTGCAAAAAAAAAACCCCTACCTGTGCTTCTTGCACAGCATCAGACACACCACTGCTGGTCAGAGAGCTTGGATCCTTGCTGGCTGAAAGGGTCTGTGAGCCTGGCCAGGGAACTGATGGTCTTCAAGTTGAGAATTGTAATTATTTGAACTCTCATCTACTCTAAGAATCTGCACACTCTTCTAAGAGAAATGTGGCAGAAATATCTAAGGTTTTGTAATTGAGAGAAAAAGGGAAATATTTCTAGTGTTACATTATAGACACAAACAGACTTGCAATTGCTGCCAGCACACGTCTGTAAGAAATGAGGATATTTTTGCCATGTCAGATTCAGTGGAAATACATCTCATACATAACATATTTCTGTAATACATGTCACTTTTGTTACTGTTGCCTCTCATTGTTCAGCCCTAAGATTATCCTCCAAACATCTTCATTCTTATTTTAAGGTCTCTTTTTTTCTTCTACAGTTGAAAATATTAAAAAATTTGGGCAAACATCTGACTTTTGCTCCCACTGCAGATGTAGTATCTTCATGTATGAGGACCATATTGTCATAGCATGTTCCCAAAACTTTTGATAGGCTCTCACTGTCCAGACAGTGAAGTTTTTTTTACAGCTAACTATCCACTCTGATGGCCAAGCCCACTAGCCTGGCACAGCTCCACTGACTTCTGTGAGCTGACAACAATTTGCAAATGGCAAAAACAAAGATTAAGGCTCTTTTTGAAGGGTTCAGGCATGACTGCACTGAGGAGTTAGGCGCCTAGCTTAAAAAACCTTTACAATCTGATCACTAAAAACACTCTCAATATCTTCTTATTAGAAAAACCTAACTTCAGATAAGACACTAAATCACAGTTATTCCTATACTGGTAAAATTGTACATCATCCTTTATCCGACTGGCAGCAATTGTCTGAAAATTATGAACAACACAGCTGCAGGGATCTTAGTCAGGGATCATCTTGGATTCTGGACAAATGAGGGAGTGGAGATGACAAAGTGGCTTAACTTTTCAAAGAAGGCTCTCACCAGTTCAGGGTTGAAGGAAAACTCAACAAGTGAAAGTACACTCTTTAATGTGGACGACACTTATTCTTTTATATGACCCAGATAAAAATCACACTCCATTCTCACTGTATCTGCTTTCCTAATGCTCAAAACCAGAGCTTTTATAGTGCTTTGAATTAGATCTGTGATTTGTGAGCGACATGTATAATAATTAGACTGTGAAGATGTACAGTTAATCCATTTAAAGGTGTGAAGAAGTCCATTTAATGAACATTATAGTCACATTAGACTTGGAAACATCTAACTCTTTTGTTAAATAAAAAGAAGTTCAATGAGATTAACTTCTCTTAGTTGGTTTTAAAGAATACTCAAACATGTCCTACTCTGATAGTGTACTATTCCTTGGTGCATGGTTTCTGCATACCAATGTCTTCAGTGTAGAAGAGCAAGAATAAGACTGGGAGACATTCTATTTCAGTTAAATAATTACAAATTAAAGAGGATCACTTCTACTTTCTATACTTACTGTAGTATGATAAGAAGCTGAACTCCTTGAACTTGTAATTATATAACAGAAATGTTAATCTCCTGGTTCAGTATTCAGTTCTACTGCATTAAATGTATTCTTACAATTATCAAGTTTACTACATAGCACATAGACATTTCTATTGGGAAACCTATTATTTGATCATATCAGATTTTGACCATAAATACCATAATGGAATTCTGTTTTCAAATCTCTCACTGCCACAAAATGACTAATGAGGGTTAATACACCTATGTAGCTTGAGAACCTGAAAAAACATCTCTGTAATTTCTGATTTTCAATTTGTAATGCTAACTGAGTTTCTGATTATTTTCCACAGCTTTGTGCAATTAAAAAAAAAAAAAAAAAGAGATAACATATAAGTCCAAAATGCGCTAAGTAACTTGTAATAAAGAAATTTAATTTTAAATATATGTACTTTAAGCAGCTGTTCTTCTCCTAGGAGAAACTCATTTAGGCTTAAGAGTTACTGGCCGAAGCTATCTTCTTTTCACAGCATATTATAATGTGTGCCATTGGCTTTAATAGTTTGGAAGTACAATTTACATCCTCGTCCATTTAAGTATATAAAACTATTTCAAGGGGTAGGGCAGCCAGTTAGAAAACAGGATCACTCACTGATTTCCACTTAGATTTTTTAATGAAGAAAATGATATCTTTCCAGCAAAATTCTGGCTCCCAATGCTTTAATGAAGCTGTGCCCCTGTTAAAAAATGAAGATAAACTCTGTAGAGAGTCACTTCAGAGAAATTTTAGCCAGTGAAATTCCTGCTTCCACTGGAGATTCCTGGCTTGCTGCTTGCATCAGGCTACATTCTTTTGCAGTTTGCAGAGCAAAAGCTGATAAGATCAAGAGACAACATAATCCTGGCTAATGAAGGGTGACTTTTTATGTACTGTATGGATGCAGTTGAACATTAGAAAGACAATCCTTCCACCTGGGGAGGCTGGGGCAGGGCAAGTACCCTCTTGAGGGCTAACCCTGAACCTAAACTGATACACAGATTTCACCTACCCAGCATGGTGAGCCTTCCAGGCATTGCCTAAAGAAGTATTTTACCTGTCCTAGGAGCTGTGCAGTGGCACCTCACAGCTCCCAACTGCTACTCAAAACTCCCACAGCACCATTTGCAAACCCCTGTCATAACCACACCAAAACCCCCCAACATTTTACTTCCCAAGCGTGTACCTCAGGGTTTTATCAGTGAGACACTTAGGCAGAGGCTTCTGCTGGCAAAAGGACAGGAAAAAACAGAAACATGAAAGAAGAGCAGACCATTCAAGATTTGCTAAGGTTCTCAGGAGCTTGTGCTGCTTTTGACATTTTGCAGATCTTGTTCAGTCCAGGGATTTTGCAGACACCTGGAATTGAAGTAAGTGGGCTCTCACTCTAAAGGTGAACCTTAAAGTGTCTCTGCAGCCCCAGGGACAGGCTGTGCCTGGCAGCACAGGGCTGGTTCCTGCTAACCTTGGCACCACCCCCGTGCACCCTTTGGACCTCAGATTCCTCAGTAACCATGCTCTCCCCAGGCACTCGATGCTCACTGGAGCAAACAACTGAGATAAGGGTGAAATCGACTTTGATTGCACTGCATAGAAAATATACTTCCCTTTAAATTTCCTGCCTGCCTCAGTTCCTGGCTACACACACAATACCCTGGCTAATGACTCAGTCATGCAAGCCAAGCTACCCTGGCTGACCCACAGAGCCTCTTGCCCAGCCCAGCCTGCCCTCTCACAGGGTGGGTTTGCAGTGGTGGAGCTCCCTCCATGTGTGCAGAGAGAATAACCATCATTTAACACCACTAATTTTAAGCCTAAATTCTGCAGGTTTGAAATTATCTTATTTTTTCTCTTTCAATCCCAGCTGGGCAGGACTTCATTTTCCTTTTATTAGTAGTGTGTTTTGGCTACTCTCTAAAATAAACCTTCCACATTTTAGCTGCAACATCCTTCTCATGTGTGCTGTGGTCCTGGAGGATAACTGTCTGCCTGTCTCCTGGCACACATCTCTGCATTTCACACACACAATCACATCTGCCTTCTACCACAGAACCTTTCCCTTTTATTCAACATTACTTCTTTATCCAATTTTTTTTTCCTAGACTTCTGATCATCCACTCTCCCTTTCTCCCTCCTCACCATATTTTGAATTGTGGTGTGTCTGAACATGTTACTTCAGCTGAGGCTTTCCTTCCCCAGGGCAGACCTGAAGGATTATTTGGTATGTCCTAGTCTCTATTTTTGATTAATCAACCAACAGTAGTTGGCATTTCCGCAAGGCACTTTTACTTCCCTTCAATGTGTATGCTGAGAAGCACCAGATCTTTCGTGAAAGATATTAATTAATTTTAGTTACTGGTTAAGGTCAGCCTCCAGTGTCATGAGGTGTAGATGTCCCACTGTTTTCTCAGAAAATGCACATTTATGATCTACTCCTATTTGTGGCATCTTCTAGCACCCTCCTTTGTTCTGAATACACCTGAAAAACTCATTGGCTTTTATTCCAGGAAAGCTTTTCTCAGATCCCAGCTTGTCTGAGTCACAGCATTGATTCCCAGCTTGGGGATCTTGTCCCTTTCCTGCTGGGTTTTCTTGTTTTGCAAGTAGCACACTTTGTTCTTGGAGGCCAAGTGAATTCACAGGTCTGAGCAGACTGCAGGACAGGAGCATGCTGGGCTAGTTGAGACCCTGTTGTGGCCATGAGTAAGAATAACAAGGCAGGTAGGTGGAAGTGGATGATGCAGCATGGCTGTGAAAGGGCAGAAGTTCACACCAGCTTTCCAAGGTGAAGCCAGAGCCTGTCCCCTGCTGGAGGCTGCTAGGGAGAGATGGCAGGGAGCAGATCCTGCCCTCCACCAGGACAAATCCTTCCCTGCTTAGTCAACAGGGACACATCTTCAGAAACAGAAAATGTCACCACTCCAGTTTAGCAGAGTCACATCTGGCTGCAGGGCTGTGAAATTGTGTTTCCTCAGCCACAGCACAGCCCCACACACTGAACAAAGCAGCAAGCAGGCAGCAGCAGCAAGGCAGCAGATGTTTGTTTTATAAAGTACAGTTAGCAAATAGTTGGAGAAAGTATTCCAACCTCATTATCTTGCAATAAAATTCATATTTCTTCACACACTCAGCCTTACTGTAACATAAATATATCTAAATTAGGTTACAAAACTGTTGAGATAATTAAATAGTGCACATAAATGTGAGCTGGCACATTGGGAAATACACTGCAGTGCTGTTTAAATATAGCAGATAAAGCCATGGGAATGAGGCAAGAGAATATACTGCTGCAAGATTATAGATATAAATGCAAGTCCTCTGCCGTGGTGCTGCTAGAATACAGGGAGAAAGTTATTAGAAACAAAATGAATTCAGTAGCGCCTTGAACTCACTATCATAGTCTGGGGCAAGTTAATCACTTCATCCTCATCCACTAACACATTTATCCACCTACTAATTCTCCACCTAATTAGAGAGAAATTCAGAGCTCTACTGGTCAGGGAGGCAGGGATTAGGGTTAAGAAAACACTTGTATTTGAAACCCCCTACCTCTGCTGGTTAGTGTGAAAGATCCTATAAGAAACTCCCACCCTAGCTAATCCATGACCCTCAGCAGGGAGGAGTGTTAACAATTTGGTTTAAAACTCACACTCTCAGACAAATGCATCAAAAACGGCTTTTCTTCTTTGATTTATAGGTATTACTTGTTTTTCCAAGCTCCATTAAGGACTCTTCATCATGTACTGCAAGGGGCATTAAGCACTGAAAGTTGTTCCCAGCTCTGTATTATTCAAAGGCAATTTACACTAATTATTGGAGTCCATGGTGTTACCCATACTCATAGAATGATCCATCTCAGCAGGCTAAAGTACTTTTGAAATGTTAATTTATTACTGAGGTATAAAAACGTCCTTACATTAAAGCTCGATTCTTTCTTAAATGCCAAAACTTTTTCTATTACTGATATACTACATACTGTTTATCTATATACTATATATAAACTATACTGTTTATCTTAGATACAACAATAAAGATAGAATTTAATTTACTATATAATAGGGGCTATAAAAGCCACTATTAGCACAAATTGTGCTGCATTTAAACTCAGTTAAGACACAAATATTGTTCTTGTTTTTCTCGTTTAGTGATTTTCTCTATGCACGTGCAAACAGAGCTACTTCGTGGATATGAGCTTTTCAGGCAAACAGCTGCACAGCAAAATAAAAAAAAGTGTTTAACTGGTGAAACATTTCATCAATTCCAAAATAATCTCATTCATGTTAAATTACAGATATTGCTATGATATCACTGCTCTGAGGAAAATGCATTCATGAATTGGCATGAGAGTGCACCTGTGTACCAAATGCCAACAAAAACCTACTAAAAGTACCCTGTGTTCAGTTAAATCCTGGCACAGAAGCTGCTGATTTTAGCAAGAATTATTTTGCCAGTGCTGAGCCACTGCTTGCAGGTTTTGTTTTTCTTGGTCGCAATGTGTGAAAATAGAGCCACGCCAACAAAAATTTATTTGACCTTGTGTTGACAAAAGCTCTTGAACAATCAAGGGGATTATTTCTTAACTAGCTCAATCAACAACTTTTACTTCACTTGAGAAGCCACTGGATTGTAGTCAGTGGTTGGAAGAATCCCTGCCTTGGAAGTGTCAGTTCCTTGGGATGCACAAAGAGTTTGTTGCAAATAAAATAAAAGCTCCCTTTGCCTTCCTAAGTCCTCTCCAGGGTCCCAAAGATAGTCCTCACCCATTAAATGTACACTATCGTGAATTAAGACCATCTGCTTTATATCTGAAAAATCTAAATAATAACACATAAACAAAGCTTGCCATGATAAGCTAAAATCTTTTTTTATTCAAAATTTTTTGGCAATTTAAAATTTGCTTGTGTAGCTGAAATACAAAGCACAGCTTTGGAATAGCAATTCTCTTGTTCCCAAACTTTGTCCAATTTCATACAACCTTGCCCCAAATTTCATTTACTTCTCCAGGTCTCTGTCTAACCATGGAAAGTTCTTCCTTGTGCATAGCAGTTCCTGAAATGAAAGGAATTATGAAATAAAGTTTTATGCCAGCCTAAATCTTGATTGCCACGAGCACAATCTGTTTACCCAAATAAATCTAAATTCCAGAGCAATGACTTGGCTCTGTAAGCTGGTCCATGCACTGTAGGTGCTCAGGAGTGAGAGGATTTGCAAAGCAGGAGCAATTCCATGTGGGAAGCATTGTGCTCCTTTGCATGCCTAAATTCCACACACAGGGCTAGAATTTGCATGCACAACAGTTTGCATACATTAAGGTTTTTTTCTTTTTTGCATAAAAGGCCCGGTAGATGCCAAAGCAATGACTTGTGTACAAAACCACAGTAATCCTACCTGCAAGTCAGACCTCTAGATAAACAAGCTTTGCTTATTTAAAGCAGCTCTTAAACTATGAAAATTTGCTTTAAATGAACACATGTTCTCACAAAGCATGTAACTGGTCATGAAAATGATTCCCACCAGAAAAGGCAACATTCCACAAATTTCTCTTATAAAATTTGAGTCATGAATTAGATGTGAGGCATATTATTATTCTGCAGCATAAGCAGGGGGAAAAACCTATACTTTTCAGTCATATTTAATCTTCATTTAGTCACAGAGTATGTAGTACCTATGGTATATCTTTTATTTTGGGAACAGGTGGGCACAGCTAATCCCAGGCTACTGAGGCAAGGATCACCACAAATGTTTTGGAAAGAAATCATCCTGATATAAACATCTATTTTACAGACTAATCCCATTTTTCCATAACACACTGACTTTTTGCTGTGCAGATAAGCCTGTAGGTTATTCAAATTTCTATTTTATTCCTCACTGAAAGTTTGCCAGCCCTTGACAATTAGAACCACGAGTTATCTCCACATAGAAGTTACTTCCAAATGTGAAAACTATTTTGTTTCTGCACTCTGGTCCAAGCAATTTGTAGGAGCCCTGTGTCACAGAAATCAAATCAATTCTCTTCAACAGAGGAACAGTTTGGGAGATAAATATAGCTCAGGTGTCCTTTTAGGCAATGAAGTGAATTCCATGCTGCTCCAGATTTACCTTTATCCAGATAAAAGTCTAGCAAAAGAAGTTTTGTGGATTTTCAGTTGTCACTGGCATTGGCTCAGCAGCACAAAAGGGAAATTTGTGATGAGTTAGACAAATTTAGCACCTAAAACAGTCTGCAGATCTCTCTGCAGGAAATAATTTCTGCTTTTGAATTAGTGAAAATTCCCTCAGAAAATGACAAAACCAGCACGGGAACAATGCCTAACCAAACCCTCAGCTTTTCTTCTAAAAGTCTAATTTTAAAGATAACGTACCTTGTTTAGTGGGAAACATCCAGGATGTGACACACATCTTGGGCTGGCTAAACAGTCAGCAAATTGTGACCTCTGGGATTTGGGGAATTTTAAGTAGCAAACTAGAAATCAATACCCTGTTTCCCCCTATAATTATTGTCCACAGTTCAAGCCCCACTTCCCCGCCCTGCCTCTCGAGCCATGCTTCTTTTTAGTATCATCAATGACTTAAATTCTTCTTAGAAACACCTTCAAGAAAACAAGATTCAAGCTAAACAAAATGGAAAATTTTCCTTACTCCTCAGGAAAAACAAGGAGCCTCTCCCAGACCTCAGGTTTGTGCACTCGCTGCAAGCAGTGGCCCACCAGTTTTCAATGACCTTGGCTTTGTACAAAGTAAAGATTTCATTGCAGGGCTATATGAAACATTTCAAAAGAGAAGAGACACAGATGGCAATCTAACCTAGATTTCAGTCAGTCAAATGGCTGTCAGACCAGGTACCTAAGGAATATGTTTCATCTTATTAGACAGAACAAATCTTTTATAAATGCAGTCAGTAGAAAAAAAACCCCAACCCTATCAGCAATATTACTTGTATTCATTTAGTTTTCAGCCACAGTAGCACATTTCATTAAAAGAGTACATTTGCCTCAGACTATATCAACAGGTTTGCCAATAGCATCAAGCCAGAATATTGAGTATTTTTGTAAATTCATCAGAATATTGCCATGATGCCACTCAGACGACATAACACCTATGCATTATATATGCAAAGCTGGTGGCACCAGGCAGCTCTTTTTCCAATTAATACATGTCAGTGCAAATTGTTTGGAGGAGGGAAATAAACCAAAAAATGAAAGAAAAGGAGATTTCTGCACAATTGCCCACTGCAACATGAAAACTCACCTCATCTGCATAATATTAATGATATGAAATATGCAAACAGATGTTTCTCTCATTAAATGCTGTATGCAAATAACACTAGGAGGAGTGCTAATGTTGTTTCAGGGTTGAGAGATCATGGGGGGTAATTAAAGGTTAATCCAGTTTTCAGTTCACAGACTGTAAGACATGAGTGGTTGTAAAGAAAAATTGTCACTTAACCTTCATTATCCAGAGCATATGGATTTTTCCTCTAGAATAGAAAAAACATATATGTATTTATCTGTACTCTTGTGCCAAGTATGGTGCATATCATTAGAGAAGAGGAGAAATTATTTGTTGAAATGAATGTCATTAAGGAGGTGCCGGAACGGATTAATTAGGGAAAGCAGAATTCGGTCAGAAGTTCTCAGATAGCAATCTAAACCCTGCAATCTCACTAACTATATTTCAATTGCTGAGATCTTGTCAAATGTTAATAGAAAAGCATCTGAAGTACTTGTGGAACAAGTCCCCTACAATAATTAAAAGCCTAATGTTTGAGATCCCGCACGGTTTCCCCATAAGCCCTGGTGAGGTGGATGGTTCCTTCAGCAGCAGGCTCACAAGCCTCTCTTTCTCTCAGAGCATCCTGCTGGGCAGATTGGAAGCAGTAAACATTTTAGCACTTAGATCTGAGTTCAACACGCCAGATGAGACATTCCCACTCGGTGCTCATAGGAGAAAATAAAGTGATAAGTGCCTGCGCTGCAGTCGAGCCCTGTTCTTCAGCAGCGAGGATTTGTGCCGAGGGAAAGGCAGGGCCAGTGTGAACCACAGCAGCCACAGGTGGGAGGAAGTAGAAGGAAGCAAAGAAATATCTTGATTTGTGCAACCCTCTCTATATAATATCTGGGTGAAAATCGATGTGGGCATGGGATAGTGAGAGTGAGAAATCAAAGAGGAGGTGAGAGTTGGTTCTGTTCAGCCTTGGGTCCAGGGACAGTAGCATTCTCTGCTTCCAAGACTACATGGCATGCTTGGATATTTTGGTGTTTTACTTAAAAAGTAGTCTTGCAGTCTCTAAGTCTTGCAAATTATGTCCTTTAAGTATGGGACAAGAGCAAGGGTTTCTGAGTGTCTCTGCAGTGTGTCTTTCACCATCTGGCTGTCCCCACTGCCTCTGGCACTCCTCCCCCAGTAACATCATTAGACCTTCCATCCGTGCCTCACTGGTTCTTTGGGCTCTAAAACCATTTTCCCTCCCTTCTGACTTCACAATTTCCTTTCTGTGCACCACACAACATCAAAGAACCAGAACTGCACCAACCTGGCCTCAACATTTACCTTGGTTTCCTAGGCTGAATAGCTCAGATTTGGCCCAAGAATTTCAAACAGCACTGAGTAGAATATAGCCTCAACTTGAGCTAGCATGACTCTTCTAGCTCTAGAATTTCACAACAGAATTCAGTTTTAGAACTCCTCAATAACTGAGGGTACCAAAAAACCCAACTGTTAAAATGTATTATATGAGATAAAAATCAGCAAACTTATATATCCGTGTCTGCACTCATGTGACATCCTGTGTCATAAACTGTGCTTTGTAGAAATTCCCCTTCTCAATGATTTTTCACAGCTATTTACAGCCTGCTCCCATTTGAAAAAGGTCTGATACCCAAGAAGGAAAGGCCTGTGAAAATATCATTTTTTCTGAAATCGAGCACTGCAGAAAGATTTTATTTTATGTTATTTTGCCATGAATGGCTGCACAGTGTTGTCTTCCTCCCCTGGAGCGTGGAAGGGCCATACTTTCCCTTGGGTAGTAAACTTTATAAGGATATTACATTTAGCCAATTTAAGGGCAACACAGGGTTCATCTACAGCACCACAGAAAAGACTTTCAACCAGCAAAAGGAAACAAGGCACGGGGGGAAAACCCACCATGCAGCCCCCCTGAGCGTGAGCCATGGCTACCTGCAGCTGCACACCCGTGGCCACCACCGGCAGCTGCTGAATAAACAGCCAGGGCTGGGGGATTACCCTGTGGTGGGGGGACCCTCTCTGTGGTGGGGGGACCCTCTGGCACAGTGGGCTCTGTCACCCCGGGGTGTCGGGCACGGGCACAAAGGAGCGGGGCCAGCAGGTGCAGGAGCGCTGCGGGGCCTGCTGCAGGCTGATAGCATTGAATGAGCCCCTGCTCTGAGCCCTTCAGCACAAAGGTGCTCCCATGCCTTCCCTGGCCCTGCAGAAACAATTCCAACTGGAAATGTCCCAGTCCCTTATCTCCAGCCCCCATCAGCACAAGGAGCTGTCAGTCTCATCTCTGGCTTATCACACCCAAGGGCTGTCCCAGCTCCCTGACTCTGGGAGATTTAAAGTTGCACCCGTGAAGTCTGAGCGAGTTCTGGTAAACCTGATCCTTATTAAAGCAGATTACAAGTATCCCCTTGAAATGTCACTGTGCATTTACAGAGACAGCCGTAGAAAAACACCCAGCCATAAAATTTTTCCCTGCAAAATTCAGGGAAAGTGGATGCAGGTAGCTGTGTGAGCAAACAGGGCCTGGAAAACACAGAGGAGCAAATTTAGGATTTGGTCCAATGCTCACAAGAGCCTAAGGGAAAGTCTAACAAAATTTGCATTTAAATGGCTCCATGCAACCCCTGACAACAGTGTCTTACACATGTGTGTGCACACAGGTCCTGCCAAATGAAAACACACTCTGACATCTCTGTTTACCTGCAAGGACCTGTGGCTGAAGAAGGCAAGGCCCAGGATTTGGGCCTACAATAAGAGAATAAATAGTTATTAAAATCTATTTATTGTGAGCAGAGTTATGGACATCTAATTGCTGCAGTTTGTTAGAGGAACAAAAAGATCTTCCTTGGCTTCAGCCATATCCAAGGGGATTAATTTGTCACTCTTCAAAAACAACTCATTGGAGGAATGCCCTCTTTGATTCTTTATTCTCACATTAATTAGGAGCAATAAGTACACTAGATACACTCAGTACTTAAAACATTAGTAGAAATAAATCTGCCACACATCTCAAGAGGGCAACAAAGGTCTGGCTGTTTGGGGTGGGAGCCTCCAAAGGCCACAGGCTGGACATGAGTGTCCAGAAGGGCCCATGCTGGGGGCTGCAGGAGGCAGCAAGGCCATGAGTGGGACCCAGCTGGTCACTTCACCATTTTTAAGGAACATGATTTTTTCTGCACTGAACCCACAAAGCACCACGTGCTCCCTCTCAAACCTCCCAGCCCATGACTCGTGCCCAGGTCCTTTGTGGTGGCTTTGCTTCTGTCAGCAAATTCCTGTGTCTAGGAAGACAAGGAAAAAAGAAAGATAATATTGTGCTGAAATATAAAATTAAAGTCAATTTGATCCTTATTCAAGAAAGAAAAAAAACCACACCAAAAAAACGAGGTGACTGAAAATTTGCGCAGAGAATTATTCTGAGAGGATTGAACCAAACTCTATCTTCTCCACCACTGATTTCCAAGATGCTTTGTCATTTCTCTCACTCAAGGACCATCAGTGGAATTGCTCACCTGAACAAAGCCATCCACTGGCCCTGGGGACCCATGTCCTGCAGTATCCCAGGCACAGGGATGCCAGATTTGCAGCCAGCTGTTGTGGGCTGGGAGTGCTGACACCTCAACCTTTCCTCATACCCTTGGAGTGCTGGGCTCGAGAGGCAGCTGCCTTTATGTCCTGCTTGTTTAAGGTAATTACTGCTTGTATTTCCTCCCTGCTGGTTCTGCTGGAGCGGAAAAGGCTTTGGCCTTCACTTCACCATACAAAATAAAGAAAAAAAAAAAATCTGGTTTATAAACAGCACTTTTTCTATACTTTCAAAGGCAGGTTGTAGGGTGAGAGTCAGGAGAATGGTCCCTATTTGGAAAGCAGGCTAATAATAATAATGATGAAGTTGCTGCAGGGAAATCTCTTGTCGAGCCTCCCTGAGCTCTCTTTGTTCCCTTGGTAGTAAACAATTATCTTTTAAAGATGCTCTGCTGTCCCCACCACTCACTCAGCTATAAGATATTAAACAACCCCAAAAAGCAGACCAATTGTGTGCAAAGAGTGGATTTCCTTTCAGAAAGGGTGGGAATTTGCAACTCTTTAAAGACACTTAGTGTTAATTAAAACCTTTGCAGCCCAAAGAGAAATATAGCACAGTTTTTCAAGGAGGGATGAAGTCAGTCTGATTAGCAAGTGTTTTGTTACCATTCTGAAATATGCTTTTTGATTCTTAAAATGCAGTGCTTACTACTGATGGAAAACAATTGTTTGTGCTCCACGGCAATGAAAGTTCAAGTGACTTAAAAATACCCCACAATATGCTAAAAAAATGTACCTTCATGTTTCACAAGGAAATTTAAAAAAAAAATACTTCTTTTAAAAGTACACTTTGGAGGAAAACATTTAAGCAATAAGGAATATGGAAATTCTTCATTTAAAATCTACCTCACAGTCAGCACTGTGTTGATTTGAAATGCTTTGCCTTTCTAACTGTTCCCCTCCTCCTAATAAGCACTGCATCCAATTTGTATGTTGTTCTGATGAAATGGTTTAAGCGAGAGAAAATGAGTAGTTTGAAAAATAAAGGAAAGTTCTACAGAAGAAATGAAGTGCTATCATTGAAATCTTTATTTATGTGAAAAGAAAGGGCTAAAACATTACCTCAGAATTCAAGATTACAACATCAGTAGGATATAAAGTAAATCCATTCTCGTAGTGAAACATCAGAAACCATAATCCTTTTTCAAAGACCTTTTGTTATTTTAATGTCTGACAAATTATGCTTTTTTAAAAGAAGAAAAACACTTAGATTTAAGAGGTTTCTTTTACTTCAGTAAAAGTAGTTTCACTATTTAAAAGTTTTAATTTTCTGTAACCAATAGCATTTACTATGCTGGCTAAGTATTAACACAAGGGTAAGGTTATTTTAGCCGCAATAGGACCAAGTACAAAGTTGCCACCAAAGATTTTTGCATCAAGTTGTTATGGCAACTTAGTGTTCTAAAAATGTATTAAGTTTGAGCAAAAGGTTTTGTTGTTTTAATTTGGTTGCTTTTTCCTTCAGGTTTTGAACTTGTGAAGTGTTATAAAAATGTTACATCATTATCATTCAAATGATGGGAGCTCTCAGAACATATTTAAAACTTGTTTATGTCACAGGACATTCTGGGATGATGTCCAAGCAGCCCCAGCCCTGCCTTTGGGGGGAAACCCTTGACCTCAGTATGAGCACAGGAGTCATTCCACAGTGATCCTAGCACCAAGAAACAAGGATAAGAAGGAAAAAAATGGCATTATTTGCCTCCAATGTACTAAAGGAGAGACAGGAGGGATGAAGGTACCCTTCCCTTGTGCATCCAGCACCTCTCTTTCATGTGTTCATGTTTAAAAACATAAACAATAATTTCCTCATGGTATTCTGGACTCTTGACATCACGTGAAGAACTGGAAGAGTGAATTAAGAGCTCCTGAGAGCTCTGCAAGCAAAGAGTAGGTTTTGACTGGTGCAGGCATGGCAGGAAATTGCTGTGAGAAGCCTGTTTCAGGTCCTGTGCCACAGGTAGGGAAGAGACAGAATTATGGGCTTAAAACCCCGTAATGAGCACGAGCTCAGGATCACAGGTTTTCTGTCGTTCCTCTTGGAGAGTTCCCAGTGCTGCAAGCCCCAGCTCAGACCCTCAGCTCCCAAACCCTCACCTTACCCCAGATGTGCAGCACAAGCTCTCACATACCCAAGTGCCCTGTGAGCTCTGGCACCATCCTGACCCAGCACTTGTCCCACCCTGCCAGTTTGGGCAGGGGAGCACTGGGGCTCTCCCAGATGAGTGGGAACAGCCATGGCAACGTGCAGAGTGGCCTGGGCTGATTAGCCTGGGCAGCCTCATGGGTCTATGGCCAAAATGTTCTGCTGGCTTCCTCTCAGACTGGGTTTGGGGGGCTTCTCTGTATGTGGTAAAAGAAGGGGAAATAAGAGAGCAAATTAATTCTGTCCCTCATGAAATGAATGCTTTTTTCACATTGACCAATTTTCTGAGTTTTTTAAATGAAGCTGGAAAATTTTGGGGAGGTCGTGTTGCTTTAATTAGAACTTTGATTTATTGTTTTTCCTCACCGGGCCCGTCAACTCTTTCCTCTCCTAGTTTTTCTATTCATATCTTTTTGAAGAGAAAGACGGGTAGAAATAAACTGGAGAAATTGAAAAGAAAAGCAAAATTTTCAAAAATAAAAACCTGACATTCATGTGACCATAACAGATTTAGAGGACAATAAAATGAATTTATTTTTTAAATCTGAAATTATTTTGACACTTAAAACCATGTTTTCCTTCTTTTGCAGGAGGACATCAATCCACTAAATATCTACATGGCAAAAAAAGCCAAGAAGCTTTTCCTGCCAAATTCTGCCAAATCTCGCATGAACTTGGGCAAATGATTTAATTTGCCAGTTTCTCAGCGCACTGTTTGTGCAGTGAGAACAATACCAATTCCTTTTTCTCATCCCTTTGTCTTGTTTGTTGAGATAGTCACTACTCCAGGGAGTACACAATCTCTAATTATGAGCAAGCAGCACAATAGTACCCTGATCTCTAGGACCTACCGCAATACAAAGGACTAATAATCATCACAAGTCTTCTGTTCTGATGCATGGTCTGCAAGAGTTATGAATACTAACATATGCTGGAAAGTTCTGTTTAATTTTGTGTCTTTGAAAGAAAATAAAAGGCTGGTTTTCCCATTGGTGCCATTTATACAGGCTTCTACTTTCCAGGAAGCTTCTGTCTTTCCATGTCTTACTTCTTCTCCCTTTCAAAACAGAAATAAAAGTCTCACTAAATAAAATAAAGATTATGAATGGCCAGTCTTTTCCTTCCTACCAGTTACTGTCACCCAGGAACATGCAGCCAAGGATGTCTGTGTTATCATTCAGTTTCACAGGGATCTGCCAGCTGCTGGCCATATGCTAAATCCTAAAAGGAATTATCCATGTTCTGTGCTGTCTGTACATGTCTGATTCCCTGTTTATGTATTTTTACTTGATTATGGCATATTATAAATCCAGCTAACTTAACTTTTATGGTTAGAATCCAAATCCTCCAGTTGTTGAGGGTGGTTTTTTTATTCAAATTAAATTCCACTGCCACTGTGGAAAGTTTATGCGGCAATAAATGGGATGAAAACAGTCAGATTTCATACAAATGCATCAAATACAACCCAAAAAGTCTGTGGGATTTCATTTACAATGACAGCTCTTCTTTAGTTTGCTTTTTAATGATGTGATAGAGTTTCATAGCAGGCAGAATTTCCCATCAGCTTCCACGGCCCTGTTCAGAACCTCTGTCCCCAAAGTGACTCTTATGGTTTCCACTGTGAAGATCCCTGGCCATCCCAGCCACTGCAAGGCCAGGAATATTTTCCTTCACACCCCTTAGCATCCTTGATGAGAGGGGACTGTGGGCCAGGGGAGGATGAAGTGAATTGCTCACAGTCAGAGGAAACAGTTGACCTGGGAATTGAGCTGCAGTTGCTCAACCCTCGAGCAGCAGCCAAACCACAGGCTATTGTTTGCTATTGAAGCCTGTGGACATCTCCAGATATTTGAAGTCAGATTTTGTGAGTGATCTCTCACACTCATCTTAAAACTATACAACACTGCACAGCACCGAGGCAGGCTTTCATACACCCAGGCCATGGTAAAGCTTTGCTACAAAAGCATTCTAAAAGGCTTTCTGCATGGGAGACTTATTTGTCAGAATGCAGGAACATATCCCTTGGGGATGCAGATTGTTTCCTCAGGACTCAAACATTCCCACGTGGTAAAATGAAGTAGGAGGATCCAGTGAAAGGAGCTCTGGCTTCTCATTTAATTTACTACCTAATTCTCAGCAGCCCAAGATTTATAAGACACTACAGAACTGTCTACATGTTTCCCCTTGTGGCAGATAGCAGATAACTGTTAATAGACTTGCTCAGAAAGTTTATTTAAAGGAAGAACTTAACTGTATTATTTTTCATGGAGGTGTGAACATTGCTTAAGGAGCTTAAGTCTCCATGTATAAGTACTATCAGATAGTTTCATGAGGATGCTAATGTGCATTAATATGAAACTCCAAAACCAGCTTTCACCGGTGTACACAGATAGGGCCATTTTGTAAATAATGCCCTTTCTGATATTGCAGAGTTCTGGGATTGCTAAATGCATTATTATTTCCAAATATAATGATATTAACCCATACTGCACACCTTCTCTATCCTCTTTCTGCAGCTCCTGGTAAATCAACAACAAAGCCACTCATGCAGAATCCAGTCTCCTCTACAGCTGCACCTGGCATCTACCTGGATAAGATTTTGCCTGCCCTTCTACACAGGACCATGCAGATGTTGTAGGAAAGCCAAGGTGCTGGAGGGGCTCCACATTTTCACTTGTCAGATGTACCCACATATTTTCCAGTCCTGCCCTGCTCCTAATTTAAATCCTTCACCACAGCAGTCAGTAGCTCGCCAAGTGGGGCTGGGCTCTGGTTTCCAAACACTGTGACAGGGATGCCTGACCCCTTTCCATGCAACTGAGAACCTTTAGAGCCTTTGGCCTTCAGTGAGAGGGGAAGGCACACACACCACACTGCTCAGCACTTTCCAGGATTTAACCCACTCTGCACATGCTGTGTGGTGATGAAAACGTGATTAAGGGAGGGTATATTACACTATGTCCAGCTTTAGAGAAATATTTTAATGGAATAAAGAAAGAGCCATACATTTTCTCTTTTTTTTTTTGGTTTAGATGTAAGGTTCACCTCATGGTATTTACAACCTAAAGCTCTCCAATATTGGGTTAGCTAATAGGATCCAGACAATGAAGCTGACTACAGGGAAAAGCAAGAGACTGTTTTAGTTTCACCAGCCAAGGAGAAGAAAAGACCCAGCTTGATAAATAGTGAGAAGTATATTAGATGTTAAAAATATTTCATTTTTAATAATCCTAGGTGTTACTGACAACCCAGGTAAAAAGCAAAGTTCATTTCTTCAAAATATATTTAATCTGACAGTATCCCTTTAATTAAGTAGCAATTTAGATTTTCTTCTCCTCCACATACAAAGCTTTAATGAAACATGAAAGCCACAAAAGAAATTTGTGTGTGTTTCATGGCGGGGCATGAGAAATGATTTTCTGTTTAAATTCACAGACAGTAGCTATACAAATAACATTTAATATTTGTCGGAAGTATTATCTGCCTTTTCCCCTCACAGCATTACATTACTAAGGTAATAAGTACATGAGAATACACGATTTCCTGGCTACTGTATTGAATATGCACCTTTAAACAAAGTTAGACTTGGGAATTTACCCATATCTTAAAATGCTAATCTAGCACTAATTAAAAGGCCAGTGACTAGGCTTTGATGGATTCCAGTTCCTGGGATATGACAAATGAATTCCGATGGCATGCACGACTGCAGCAGAATGACAATGGCAGAGCTGCAGCCACCAGGGAAGGCAGGACAGCTCACTGCTGCACTGGCACAGGGGCAGGGAGGAGGAGGAGGCACTGCTGGAGCTTGCCAGGGTTTGTGTGGGTGCTGCCATCCTCCCAAGGTGTGGCCAGCCACAGCCTTTGTTTCTCACTTCATAGCTGCTTCCAGGCCATGCTGAAGCAAAAATTTGGCTGCTTCTGCACCCCACCCAGTCTCCCTCTAATATATGCACTTCCCTGCTGTTCCCTGTGCAGTGCTGGGCTCTTCAGGGGGGACAACAGCCCCCCTGGGCAGGAAAATCCAAATGGTAGCATTGCCTTTCTCCTACAAAAATAGCTCATTTCATAGACTTCTTCAACCATAAGCTCCATTGTTAAAGAAGCATAAGGAGATCAGATAAATATTTCTAAATGAGATTCTATGTCCAATATCTCCTGCAAATAACTGCCTTGTTGATCTTACTGTCTTAGAATTAGAAGAAAATTAAAACCCTGGTTGTAATACAATTTGGAACTATGGCCTATGAGCTCCCAAGTGCATGCCTCTTTTGAACTGAGTGCAGTCCTCTTCAGGGGTACTTACTGCATGATGATATCCAAAAATTGCCTTTACATTCCTTCTTCCCACACAAGCAAAGCCAAATTTTAATTAATGCTAGTTAAAAAGTTTGGTTAAAAAAAATAAAAGGCCATATTTTTTAAGCAGTCTTCTTAGATGTCATTTTAGAAGGATTTGAAAGTTGGGATTTCCATGAACCCTTACTTGCTTCCCTATGTAAAGCAGACTCAATCAATTCAACTGTGCAATTCTTGCACAGATTTTTGTCTAAATCATGGCAGAATTCACCATGTGTGCCCTTACAGAGGACCTGAAGAGCTCAACTGTGGAGAAAGCAGTTTGAGATGATACAAATAAACCTGAAAACAGGCACTTTGCTCAGACCAGACAGGAGGTCCTTCCTCACCAGGGCTCTCCCTAGAGGTGCAGTTCAATTTTGAGCTTCCCATCCAGACTGGAGTCTGGGGGACACCCTTCCCACAGCTGAGGAAATATCCCAGCCACTGAGGCACAGGTACCCCAGGCTGACCGATCCTCCCCAAAAGTGTCAAGCTGGTTTGTGTAAATAATTCAATTCCCAGTGGATCTGAACGAGAATGCCTGTACTCAGGGGGTGATGCAGGGGTTCATTCACAGCCTCCCTGTGAGGCAGTGTCAGAGCTGGGCTTTGCACACACCCCCTGACAAAACCAGAGCCTGCAGCTGAGCCTTTAAAAGATCAGCAGCATTTTGCCAGTGGGCTCTGGGATGGCTCTGTGTGTCTCAAAGCCTGGCTCACAGCACTTTCTCCAGGGTCTCACAGTGAAGTGGTGCCAGTGTTGGACACTGAACTGGGCTCTTCTGAGCAATGTCTACCCAGATTTTTTCAAACAAGGCTTAGGGGCTCTCAGAAGGTTTAATGGAGTGGACACAGCAGCACAGAAATAAAGCTGCACAGACTTGGGAGTGGAGCTGGCTGCTTGCTTGCCAGCTTGGACAGGATGATCGTAGTCTGGCCTGCAAAAGGTCGTGGAAAAATATCCAGAGTTCCAATCCATACCTTAAAAACAAGATCAGACTGTCTTTTCAAATGGGTGGAGAAGATAGTTTTTTTCCCCTGATTGTTCTTTTTTTCCTTTGTGAGGGAGGATCTTATTATAAGCACAGCTGAATTTCTAGATGAGGCAAATTCTTCCTGTTACAAGTTCTGCTTGATCTCACTATCACAAACTGTATACACACCTCTAACATGTTCCTTGACTGCCACTTCTGTGTTCCCCTGCTCTTCAATCAGAGATAAATAAACGAAAGGCAGCATGATGCCTCTTATCTAAAAAGATTCAGGTAGAGCAAGTATCATAGCACAATCAGCGTGCTTGAAAATTGTATTTTCCTGGAAAGGACTTTTACTTGCCTTCTTGGATCATACACAGAGGAAGCCCAAGGTCTAGAGGGAGAAAATAACTCTTAGTAACCAAATGTTTGAACATTCATACAGGATTAATTACTTGTTTTATTTTTTTCTTTAATTTTAAATGACTGTACTGCTAGCAAAAGTGAGAAGTAAAGACTCTGATCTATGCCAAGCACTTAGTGCATGCAAATACTCTGCAAGTTTTTCCTATCTTGAAGAATTTCAGCATAAACTACAAAGGCAAAGTGGACTGAACTGATCCCTGGAGAAAACATGTGCAACTCCACTTACATAAAAAGACTGCTTTGCTTCAATAGATCTGTGCCCATTTATCCTCAGGACCAATTCACACATTTTTTTTCTATTATTAGATGGACATCCTATTTCTAATGGAGTCTATGTGATCTAAGCACTTCTACTTAATTTTTTCTAGAAGTAAGATTCTGTGCTTAGAGGATGAATTGCATTGCTGAGCAGTGCTGGAAGGATCAATTGAGGTGCATTAACATTTGCAGTGCCATTATGCTCCATCTGAAATACTGGGCTCTGTAAGAAATTTCAAACAAAGCATCTGCTCAGTCTTGGTAAAGCACATCTTTTGTCTGTGGCATATCCCACCAGCAAATTAGTGCAACAAGGATTAAACAGCTCTTGAAATGTCATCAGAATGGATGAATTTCACAACAAATAACAAAAGAATTGTGCATGTCTGTTAATTATTCCCCAAAACATATTTCAATAAAAATTTGCATCCTTGCTGTCATGATGCCTCATAAAGTTCTAGTTAACATTTACTTAGGACAATAATTAAGTCAATTGAAACACTCAATACGAGACGTAGGCAGAATGTAAGAGGGTTATGAGCAGTGGAAAATAGGTGCTCATTGCAGGGCAGGTGTGAATCACAAGAGCTGCAGCCAGGTTTTCACTGTGTAAAAGTCAAATGTCAGGGTGCCTGTGTTTGGTTACAATTATCTGAGATCAACTCTCTCTATCCTATGAGTCATACCCTCCACAGCCTTGGCCAACTTTCCTAACCTGTCTGCACTATTATTTGGGAAGAAAAAAAATGGGTTTTCACCCCAATACTTGGGCCCTTGTGAGTGAATGGTCCTGACAGAGCTGTGGGCATGGCCAGTGTGACAGGGATGCACAGCATTGACTGCAGGGCAATCCAGCTCCAGGAGAATTTAGTTCACATCTGTGCAAGCAGCACATCTTCTGTCTACACCAGAGGGAGCTCAGGCACGAGGTTATGCTACAGCTTTATTTTCCATATTGCATGACCACAGGGAGAACATTTACAGAAATGTTCTCACTAGATTACACTGATGACCTGAAAATTTTGTCTAATCCATGAACTTCCTCCTTCTAAATTGAGGGGCTCTGCTGATGAAGGTGTCTGCACTCCACGTGGCACCAAAAACGTGTCCCACAAGATCTGTCTGGGAGTTTTTCCAGCTCTTACCAGCCTCTCTACAGTGGTGGCAGTGGTGACTGGTAAGGCTCTGGTAGCAGTCATCTGGTTATCTCATGTGACAGTAACAAAAGGGATGTGTCAGCTGTGATAAGCTCTTATTGAACAACAAAAAAAACATTTCTGGGAAGGTCTTTTTTTTGTTATGGCAGCAGCAGTTGTGTTGAATTTCACAGAGATCACACGCTGAAGTATAAACAACATCCAGGCAGCCTTGAGGAAGGTATTTAGTACTGCTCTGTACCTAAATAACACAAGTTATGCACCCTCAATGTATAGAAACCAAGCTTTTTTTAAAACAAATTCTCACCATTGACATCAGCGGAGCTGGAAGAGTTTCCACAAGACATTTGCCTTTATCTCTGGTCCTCCAGCCTTTTCTGATCTCAGTTACTCCCCACTCCTCCCCCTCCTTCAATATTCCCTTTTCCTTGCATCAAAGAAATAGGATCTGAAGCCTGGACATCTCACAACAGTCCCTTCTCCAGAACCCATTCCACTTCAGCTTCCTCAAGACTGTGAAAAAGCAAATATTCAAGAAACTTCAGAGCTAAGGCACAGATTTTTTGATGGAGTCCCTTAAATCCACTGGGAATCTCATTTTGAGGATCTGTAAACACCTGCTAGAACTCTGACAACATGCAGTGATGGGACCACTGAAAATTAATGCAGAAGAAGAGCTCAGGCACCTGCAGGCAGTTAAAATGTAGAAGAGTTCTTTCTATACAGGCTGCATCAGCATTTAAGTGCTAGATTGTTTAGCAGCACCAAGTACAGCACAGCCTGCTTAATTTTCTCCTCCTAACAGTTGCCTTCAGATTTTAAAGATTTATACACCCTTCTGCAGTCAGCACTGAAACAGGAGCAAATATCCACACCCCATAGCAAATGCAGGTCTATGTCTCCAGTCTTTTGTTTTCATGCAAATTTTGTCACCCTTGTTTGTTCCAGTTTGACAAGTTTTGAGTAAAGGTTCTCTTTGATTGAGGGCAGCAGAATATGATCCCCAGAGATTAGTCTGCAGCTAAATTTTGCCACATCCATCATGAAAGAATCTGGAAGCATATTCCTAGAGCTAAGGCTTTTTGATTGAATCAGAAAATTAATTACATCAGATAATTCTATGCTTCAAATTCATAATTACATTTAACAACAACAGTGTCCAGCATTATCAGCTATCCAAAACAATGAAGGTGACTCCAGTGGAAATGCTGTGAGACTAAAACTGAGCACAGGGCCCTCAGAGTACAGTATGACCTGAGATAATGCCAATATTAGACATTTTTCCCTCCCTCTTTCTTCTTCTACAGGAATCTCATCCTTTTGCTCTCACTCCTCAACCCATTCTCTACCACACCCCCAATAAGCTCTGTGCAATTATTTGTGGATGCACATTCAGATCACTGAAAAAGGACTGCTTTAAAAAAAGACACTTTTCCTTTAGGAAGGAGAGATTGGAAAGGAAGCAGCAACTGCTCGAACACACCTGCTAGCTAACCTTGAGGCCTGACCCCGTGGCAGGCAGTGCACACTGTGAGATGAGCTGTGAGATGTGACACTGATCTTTAAAAAGCCTGCTAAAAGTATGGCATGGAACAGCAGCCCCACAGAGCTGGGAAAAACGTGCTGTTGCTTAACAAAAGTGCACCCAAATCCCTTCCCTGAGCTGATCTTTAAAAATTAAAGTGACCTAAAGCTAAGCATATTTTAAAGTGTTGTTTGTTAAACAAACAAACAAACAACAAACACAGCAAGAGAAGCAAAGGCAGTAATTCTTAACAAAGGGCATTCTGTGATGTCTGTATTTCTGCAAGAAAGGCCCTTGGCATTGCTGTGCTGAGAGTAGAGGACATTTTATAAACGTATTTCTAAGAAGAGGAAGTATTCAAATTGGAAATGCCCGTTTGGCTGACTCTCCCCCTTTGCAGCTTGTGTACTCCTCCAGCAGATAACAGAGGACAGCTCTTGCTAGCAGGCTGCTCTCAACATTCTCTTCATTAACTTGCAAAAACTAAAAGCTCCATCCTCCATTGTTTGATGGTAATTAGAAGCTGAATCATGCCATACGTCAACTTTCTGATGTTCATTCCATGTTTACACTTTATACCAGCACATTACACCTAGTTTTATTCAGGGCTTTCTTACAATCCTGTGCTATTACCAAGTGTAGTTTGAGGAGCTACTGATACACTTCAAATATAATTGTGGAAAATGCATTTTTATAAGTTCCACAGAAGAGGAATCGATGTTGAAACAATCTCAGTGATCCTCAGTTGTGCTGGGAATCTTCTTAATTCACAAAAGAATGTGATGATTTTTCATCACAGGTGCAGATGATTGGACAGAATCAGAGTAATCAGAGAAGATGCAGCTTCTTTTTCTTTCTCTTTGAGCAGTACTGGTAAATTCAGGGCACTACTAGTTTGGAATTAATACTGGTCTGTACCAGTAGAAGCCAACTGGTATTTTAGGATTAAAGATCTGACAAGGTCAGCAACCACTTCTCCACAGAGAAACCCTTAAAATACCATAAACACTATCCAGCTAAGAGAGTCCACAGGCAGCATTACACTTTGCTTGGTATCTGAACTTGCTGCTTGGGTTACATTAATGTATTGTTCATTTCAGAGAGGCTGTGAAAAAAGGATGAACAAAATTCCCTGTCTGGCTATCAGAAAGTAGTCAGTTCTCATTTGAGTAAAAACCTTATTTCTGTATCTATCTTTTCTCTTGTATCTATTTTCCTCAGTTACAGCAAAAGCTGCCAAAGGCTGACTCATTAAGACACGTAACATGGAAATATAAATGCTCATTTCAATCTGTGGTCACTTCATGCCAGCCTGAAGTCACTTCCATCTGTGAGTCAGGCAGCCAGCACACCTGGGAAACTCCAAGAGAAATGAACATACTATTTAAGTCAGGGTGATGATTCAATATCAGAGAATGAGCATGGCAAGCACAATCACATGTTAAGCAGGTAGAACTTTCATAAAGCTGGCTGTTTTCATTTCTTAGTGTCTATTTTAGCTCCTATGCTTTTTTCAGGGCAAAATGCTTTATTCCAGGTCCAATTACAAGTATAGAAACAGAAGCCTCTCAACTCTGTTACAATCCCACAGAAACTGGGAAGACAAGATTTGATGGTAAAATAAACACAGCTGGAGACAGATCAAAGCAATGCAGGCATTTTTCAACAAGAAAGATGACAACTTTCCTCAAATGAAATTTGGGCCTTTACTTACTCTTGTGATGCTCAGAACATCTGCATTCAATATCACAGTTCTTTTGCTCTCTCGGTGGGAGAGATGGTAATGAGGTGCCCAATTCCCAATGACTTGCGAAGAGGATTAGGCACCTGCCCCAAAATTGTTCAAGACTGATTTCTCCCTGTTATTCTCACCAAACCAGGAGATTCCTTCCACTCGCCACTTTGCTGCCAGCCAAGAGTTAGTCCTCACATAAATTGCTCAACCTTTGTACTCCTCTTTTTAGCCACCCCATTTGTGAAGTAAAAATCCCACCCTATTATTAATATATTTAATACTATTTAAGATGCTTTGAGCTTGCACTAAAGGTACACTACAGACACATCTGTACCTAAATTATCAACGCTCAAAAATAACAGGAAAAATAGTTGGTGGTGGATTAGCTACATATTATCAATGCCAAATAAAAATCTACTCTGGTTTTGCTAAGGTCATTTAGTGCTGTGCAATTCTCATGAGGTAAATATTTTTGAAAGTGGGGAATGCTTTGAGATTAAGCAATACATTACAGTTTTTGATCAAATGCCAGAAGCCATAGGTGAATAGGAAACAGACATCAGTAATTACAGTTCGTACTTCAGCTATTTCAAAACCCCTTGCTTCAATGAGCAAGTATTAACTGGACAGACACTCCTTCACAAATTAGAGGCTGCAAAGACTTATTACACACCACATTTATCTTTGAAACTTGTCCAACAGAATTAAACTAAAAAAATAATGATACAGATTATGGTTGCAGGCAAAAAACTATTAAAACTCTAACAACTATATATATGTTTTTATCTGTCAAACTGTCCCTGCAGCCACTCTTTGGTTAAGGAGCTCAGGAATGCAGTATTAAGAAATACAAGTAATTGTATTAGTATGCTGTTGTCAAACTTCAAACTGGCTGTATTTTATCACAGGAGCTGATAAAAGAATTTCTTGTGTAGGCCTTACAACACAATAGAATTGCAAGAACGTGAGACGAGAGCAGAAATGAAGACATGGCACCCGAGTGAGAAGTGTTCAAGGAGCATCAACACTGCTCAGTGAAATGGTGCAGAGCCACCCAACTGGACATGGTTAGGGCTGCTGAAAACCCCAAAGCAAACCCCTCACCCTGGCACAGCACCTGAGTGACAAGCCCACTTCAGAGGCCAGACTGACAAAGCCTGGCCCACAACAGAGCAAGGCTGGAGCAGGCCAGGATGGTCCAGAGACAGCCTTGCTCAAACAACAATTTCTCCCACAGAAATTGTGAGAGCACATTCTACTTTCCAGATAGTTTCTTGATTTACTCCAGAGAGCCACACTTGGGAAGCTACACAATTTTTCCTCAAAAGACTTAAGGCTACTCAGGATGTCCAAGAGAGTACCATGACTGATGTTGGATGAAATTGTGGTAGAGAAAAAAACTGGGGCCAAAGCAGTGCATGCAATTATGTTTGTCAGGACTTCTGAGAAGGAGAAAGCACTTTGGCAGGGCTGCCTTTCAACTGATGCACAACTCAAGACAGCATCAAATGAACTTCTAATAAATATTTGGCATCACAAAAGATTTCTGCTGATATTTATAAGTACATTCCTCTAGATTGGTAACTTCAGTCAAACAAGGAAATATTGCAAACTTTTCATCTGCCAGAAGAATTATTATTACATCTCAAACTTAGATCAGTGTAAGAGGTTGTATATTTAAGCTGATTAAAAAGCTTTCAGTTAACTAAAACAAGCATTTGGATTTGTTTAACACTGTTAAACAGGAAACATTAAGTCTCAGAATGCACTTTTACTTGCTTGGCCAAAATTTACATCATAGACCAAAACAACTAAAAAAAAAAGGTGTCAGCATAATGAAAGACATTTAAAAACAGATCAGCAATTTAGGAAGATTATTAAAGGTACAGTTCTGTATTCATTTATTTCTTATGTATTTATATGAACTCTATAAAGCTGTATTAGGCTTTTGTATTTTCCCTGTCAGACATTTTTGAACATGGCATAATTCTGGAAATCAGAGTATTTTAAGCAAACACTTTAGGTGGATAAAGAGGTTTGAAATGTGGTCATTTTTAAATTTACCACACAAATGACCGGATGCAAATATTCTGCATGCTTCCTAAACAGTTTCATTATTAGTGGCCTAATATAAAATTAACTGATTTAGTCTAAAATATTACAGGAGCTGGGCAAGAGCTGTTTTTTGAGGGCTTGGGTTTCTGTTAAAACACATTTTCAAAACAAAGAAGACTGATCCTTGCAATTAGATCAAGATCTTGATTTGACAAATACTGTTACTCTTAAGAGCAATTACTGCAAAAGAGAAAATAGCTAATTTAATAAATGATACTTTAAAAAGTTTAGTGGAATGCTGCTGGCGTGTTTGGCATTAATTATCAGCATCATTCTCCTTTTCAGTATATTCTAAAGGTCAACTGTATCTAACACCCAACTTCCAGATGCTTAAAAAAAAACCCAGAAATTATGGACAGATTGCCTGTAACTTCTGGACAGGAACATTTGGAACTGAGAAAGATCCTGATGTAGGGTCATGGTGTAGCCTGTGTGTTTACACATGCAAACATGCAATTTACCTTTACAATCACTAGAGACAGCACTTGCTTCCTTCCACACAGAAGTTTTTAAAGCAATGTAGTTTGTAAACCATAGTGTGAGATTTATGATGTTATACTGCAGAAACCTGTTTAGCCCCCAATTTACAATCCTGGCAATTGTATTCAACTCTGTCATCATAACTAATTACAGCTAACTGCAGATTACCATATTGCCAACTCTCATCTGTGTGAAAGAAATATGATGTTAAAAAAAAGAATCAAATATCCTGAGGGCTAATGAACAAAAATGCACTATTCCATCTTGGACTGCAAACCTGAACTCTTCGAATTGCTGCCGTAAAACTTCAAATTGCTGTTTGTTGGCAAGTTGTTTTAGCCCCAAGTACTTAGACAGTAAATCACCATTACACTAATACCATACCTTTGGCCTCAAACATATTAATCTTGGTTAACAATAAGTGACATTTACATTACCAATTCAATTCAGGCATTGTGGTGACTAAACATACATGCAAGAGCTTTGGGGAGAAAAGTTATTAGTTTTGAATGTGTACTTACTTTTCACTGAGAACAATTTTGAAGAAACATTATCATCAATTCTTGTTATAATCTTATAACATAAACATTCAAATCCTAATTGATCTGTAAAACATTTCACTTGGAGTAAAATCTGCATTTGAATCTGGGGTGAAATTAATTGTACAACATAACAGTTCAGATATTTTTCCAAGATATGTATTCATATATTTTTTATCTGGGACTTTTAAAACCTGTGTTCTTAGGAAGAAAAGAAAACTGGAAATCTGAAATATTATGAAAAACGTGGCACCAGGATATGACCAATAGTACCAGATCCTTCCAGGAGAGGGAGGACGGACTTTTTCCAGGCTTTTTTTTTTTGTGTTTATATTTACTAAGGCTATAAACACCCTTGGTTTAAAAAACATAGGTTGGGTTAGCTCTTCTTTATTTAGTGTCTTCCCCCAACGTACAAGCAGAAAAAAAGTACTTACTGCATTAAGTCTGTGTAGCCCCAGAATCAAACATACATCTCTCCTTATACCCACACCTTATAATTGCAGTACAGCACAAAACACATTTGGACCAAGGATTTTATTTCAACTTCAGAGAATTCTCTACCAGACTCCAAATTCATCCTGAAATGCATTATTTTTAAGTTTCATATCTAGGAGGAAAATTTAACACAGTATTGATGTTTTGATAGTATTTTTGTTGTATTATTTAAAAGAGAGTGACAAAACAAGACAGTGAAGTTTAAAAGCACTAAGATAAATACGAGGCATTTGATGTGCTGTGTTTTGGGGGGTTTTACATTTACATTTAATAAGTTGCCCACAAAAATTCTTCAAGTAACAACAGGTATTTGACTCCTGGGGAAAATAGGATGGACTACATGTATCCCATGTTGCTTTTTGTTTCCCATCTTTTCTTGGCTTCAAATCTGAAACAGAGCACAAAACCCACATTAGGAATGATGAGGGTATGTGGTTTAGGTATTTAACCATGTTATTCTTAACAACAACAAAAATAAATTATTTTTAATACTGTAATAAAAACATGAAGACAAATATAGCCATACAACTACCACTTTATTTCTGATAAACTGGTCTGATACACTCCTAAAAAAGCCCACCAAAACCCAACAAGGTTAAGCTAAACAAATAAGATTAGCACAAGCCTATTGCAACTAAAAAAAACATTTAACTGAGATTGTATTGTACACACTTAGTGCCAACAAAACCACAAATGTTTAATTCCATACTCAAATGACTTACCCCCAAGCAAGCTTCTTTTTCTTTTGAGCTTCTTGGGCAGCCTCTGCTTCTTGCTTGGCTTTTACAAAGTTGCGGCAAGCTGCAGCTTTGGCAATTTTCACACCAAGCTAAGACATGAAAAGGAACAAAGGAAAACTGATTAGATGCAAATGGCTCATATGAAATTTAAGCCTCACAAATTACTTGGTCTGATATAGTTTCTCAAAAATCAATAGATACTAAAATATCTTTCAAATATTAGGCTGATGATGCAATATAAGACTGGACAAGCAAGAATGTCTCTTGAGGGAAATACAAAGGTATAGAATCCTGGGGCAAGCAATCCTTTTCACCAAATCCTTCATTTTCAAAACCAAAAGCAAAGGGCAACAGCTCACTGGATCCTGTTGTTGGTTTGTTTTATATAGACAGACATATCCAAATACACAGTCTCCGTTATTAGGGCCAGTCTGTGACCTCAGCTATGCTAACACAATAGAATCGGGTCTTACCAGTGTCAAATACACCCAAAAAGACATTTTTATACAGGAAGAGCTGCTACCATAACACATTTTTCACTAGAACCACTAGACATGTTTTAATGAGTCTGTCCAAAAATACATGATGCAGTGTCCTTAGTGTCTATCTCCACATTACAAGCTTTTAGATTGCAAGGGTGTGATATGCCAGCTTTCCATGTAGGTGAATACCACTTCCATACACTTATGCACACTGTGAGAATTAAGTTCACTTTAGTGAATGTCAAGTGCAGGAGGGAAAGAGTAAAGTAAGGCAGGGAAGAGTAAAGTAAAAAAGATGAAAAAAGATACAGTGAACTATGACCGATTTACTTCCCTTAATCAGCATTCATAACTTGTAGTTACATTTTGTGGCTGCTGCCTTGACTTGACATGATGAGTTGTGAAGGAATTCATTCTCAGAAATTACTGCTATTCTCCAAGACAAGCATGCAATTCATTTACCCCAAATTGCTACAAACTGATGTGGGCAAACAGGTTTTCTTTCAATCCACACCCAAACCTCTTGAAATTAGCAAACAGTTTCTGACTGGATATTCTAAATGTCCCCCAAAATGTCAATGGGAGCATCAAAGAACAGGAGATCCAAGGGGAAGAATACTCTTTAAAACCTTGGCTGAAGTTCCACTATTAATGGTAATACACTGCAGCACCTATGCAGACAAATATTTACTCTGAGAAATGCTTTATCCAGGTAAGATGAGAGAGAACTCTAGAACGCATCTGCAGGTGCAGATGCACTGATACATTTTCCACAACTATCCCATCAAACACTCAATAGGTAGGTGAGCATTTTGTTAACAGATCAAAACAAAACCCCAAGCATCACTACAAGCTCTTCTACCTTATGGTCCTCTCAGGGTTCAAGAATGAAGAAAGCAGCCCTTAAGGAAAGGCAGCAAGCTCAACTCAGCTTGGGCTTTGTTTGAGGCTCTAAATGCTGGCAACACAAACAGTTAGGAGGTGAGCATAACAGTTTAAAAGAAAAATAGATATTTTCATAAACATAATATTTAAAAAGGAAAAAAAGAACACTGAACAAGTGTCTCATCCACTATTTGTATGTGTTATAAGGTCCTAAATCTGTACCTTTGGAATAATCTTCATGCACAAAACACTGTGAACAGCTACTTCAAAACTTGTATTATCTACATAATTTTCCCCTGAGCATTAACTTTTTTATTAACAGTAATTCAATGCCAGCATCTGAACTGCTAAATTTCAGGTCAAGACTGAAACATAACATTCCTTTATTTGCATTGCCACTTAATATTTAAGGGCAGCTATTAACCTTAATATTATTGCAGTATAAAAATGCTTAAGAAAACTCACCTAAAATATTCAAAAAATGTTTACTTTCAAATTGAAACAGGAATAATTATTAGTTTAAACAATAGAGCAATCTGATGGCTGAAGTCAGTCAGCAGAACTATGCCTTTATTAGAGGTATTTTACCTCCTAACACACTTGAAAATTAACTTCTACTGTGTGATGAATAACAGAATTTCCTTAAAATATATTCTAGTGGCCGATTGAGCAGTTATACACATACAAATATACACAAACGAGCTCTAAACAAGTGTTGCAGAAACATCTTTTTATCTGCATTTTTTGGAAGACAGAATGAGTTCTTCCATCTTTGAAAAGTACAGAAAAAATGGGATAATAAGATCCTCTGCAGTGTATGTGGAAGCTAAAGCAGAAATATTTTGCAGCATTGTTATAATTTCTAGGCTACATAGAGTCAAATTTTCAAGATATGAAAACAAATGTTGCATATAAACACACACAAACATTTTAGTCAGATTAAATGTCTTCTGCTCCCACCCAAACCCAGACACACATCTTCACTCCCTGCTCCCTCCCAGAAAAAAAATCCGTAAAAGCTTGGTCAATGGATTTTACATTAAAAAAAAAAAACATACTAACATTTCAGGTCATCAGATAACTCAATAAAATACAATCTTAAAAGAAGTAAGAAAGCATGAATAAAAATATATACAACAATTTCTTGTGTAGTCAAAGTATCAGCATTTTCCATATAGAACATCCAATATTTTGCTGCATTTTAATTAAGGTGTCTAAACATTATCACAAAGAACTGCAAATTGGTCAGAGCACGCAGTAAGGAAAATTAAGCTCTAAAGGCTTTTTATCACCATATTTCAGGAACCAAGGGTGTAAAATGTTCTAATTTGGGATATATTAAAAGCCATAAAAGGTCTTTCAAAAAGATTAATGGTACTTTGCTTGGATTTAAGATAAGGGCTTTAGCTGGTTGGAAAAGCAGGGCCCTGGCTAGACCCTTGAGGCATTCATCTTTACAGCCACTTGGAAGATTTGTAAAAGCGTCTGCATAACCTCAAGCAAACGCACTGCGACATTTTTTTTTTAAATTCCTTTCAATTTTACAGGTTTAAAGTGTGTAAATCATACTGGGTAGTAAAGCTGATATAATGGTTCATCCTTGTAACACTATATATATTTGTATTTTAAGAGAAACTTAAAAAACAACTTAGTTTCGACAGGGCAAAGCCCTTTCCATTTTGAAGTTGACCAATAATCATGTCAAATATCTTACTCTAGATGTTTAATGTAGCATAAATGAAAATTTCCTGCTCATCTGAAATTGTTACCTTGTAACAAATATCTGAAGCTTTGCTTCTTTTTGAACACTTTCAAGGCATTTATTTAAAAATACCAATTATCATACTTTAACTTTTTATGGAATAACAGGTCTCTATGAAAAATATTTATGCCATTCTCTTTTGTTCTTTAATTAAATGAAAACAGATGTTTTCTGAAGTAAAGCGGAACCATTACTGGAGTACTTAAAGTGTTAAGGTCTTTAATTTTTATATCAGTTTGGTCTACAATTCCTGATTGTCTTTACTCAAGCTCAACATTAATGTCAAGCAAGTTACCTAGGAGACGAAAGAGATCAAAGAGACAAAAAACCCTCAAATGTCTGATTAATCAAGCCTGCAAACAGCTTATTTCTTTTAGCCTGCATGCAAGTATGAAAATGAGATTCTGGGAGCCGTACATTGTGCAGATTTGTTCATTCTTATCAGAACAAAGCCAGCGGCAGCTTATTTCATGGATCATTGGCACTGTCATCAGTGCTACACAGAACGGGTGACAGCTCCTCATTTTGAGGCTTGAACAAAATTAGCAAAAAGTCGGCACAAATTAGCCTCTCATCTTTTTAGTAATATGACATTATTCATTTACTTTTTATCCAATTTTTAATTTTTTCCTTGTCAGCTATCCCTTTCTAGTGTTTCTTGCACAGCATCATAAAACACTTTTAAAACAAGCAAAGAAATGGCTGAAGTTGAAATAGAATGTAAAGTTCAGGCAGAAGAGTAAACATTTTTATTAAGTTGCAAGAGAATCTACTGTAACTTCCAGAAAACTTCCTTGCAAATCAGGACATTTAACATTAAATATCACGAAGCAAAGACTTGTCTTTAAGATAGGACTGTAAAATGTAAACGCTGAACGATACAAGTACAAGACAATGGAATCAAGAACTGCTCCAGAAATACTGAGGTATGAAATACAAAATATTAAACCTACAAAAGCTCCAACAAAACATCTATATTCAAACAGGTCCTGAAATAGCCTATGATCATAGTAGAGAAGCCAAACAGCCTTTTAATATAGTGTTACAGTTTCTCATCAAATATGAATCTAGTTATTTCAGGCTTGCCTCTAGCAATGATTTTCTCCTTTTATGTTATGGAATGTTATCCATTGCTGACGTATATAAAATATATAAAGCAAACAAGAATACCGAGTGGATTTTGCAGTGAAAATTGTCCCCTTTCAATGATGTGCTCAACTTCCCCTTTAAAATACTTTGTAATACCTTTGTTGTATTTTTATGCTGTGTATTACAACATCACATTCTATTTGGATGACACAGTAATGGAGCAAGGACAGAAAACTGTTCTAATAATAAGCTCTTTGCTAGACTTAAACATTTAAATGCAAGTAACTTCCTCCATTCACGAGAAAACACAGCATTAAAAAATTAACCATAAGCTGTTAGATGCTTTACAGAGCCCCCTTATAACAAAGGCAGTTTTAAAAAAAGAACTGTAGTACTGTTTTCAGCAATTTCTTTATCTCTGTTCTTCTAAGTAAGAAAGCTTATTAACAAGCTTTGAACTTAAAATCACATTTACAATAATGTGCCATCAACAGTTTTATAAGCTAATTAGAAAAAAAGATTAATTAATGACTGGCTGCTAATAAAATGGCAATCATGAAGAAAGAAACCAAGGGTGCTAAGCTTCAACTACCACCAATTAAGAGCTAATTACAAACAAATTATATATGTGTTTTGCTGTGGGCTTTAATTTACTAAAATGGTTTTAATTAAAAGAGAAAACATGCTGATTAATTGAACTGCAGAAAAAATCTACAGTATAAACTGTGCTTTGTCTGTCTCTTTAATTAGACTTGTAACATCTGAAATCTTTTTTTAAGGTTTGTTAAGGAAAAGATATACATAATTAAGGGAGCATAAGAATGTAATTCTAGGTGATAACCCTGCCATGTTCCAAAGGTTAAATGAAAACCACCTCAGTGAAGAGGAGTATTTGGAAGCACCTTCACCAAGGTAAGAAAGGAAATCCTTTACAGATAAAAAAACCTTTTTTTTTTTTTTTTGGCCGGGGGTGGTGTGGAGGGGCAGTTCTTCCACAACAAGACTTCCAAGTTAATTTGTGCTTGGTTACACTCCATATAAAATTGCATCACTTCAGGTACCTAAAAACACTGAGAAATTGTGAACATTGCACAGGACTTAGAAATTTTATTTTACCAACAGAATAGCATCAAGTACTAACTCCTGTCCAGCTCTGACAGTAATGTCATCACAATCAACCACTTCCCACCCAGATTCTCACGTGGAAATCAGCTTGCAGAATGGTTCTCAGCAGTTATAAGCAACAAACTGCCTTGTGTACTTCCCTTTCTAATTTATATGACTAGAGGTTACTTGCAGACAGGAGATACTAATTTGAGCACAAGAAAATGGTCACAACTGATGCATCAAATTTTAAAGACGACAGCAGGACTGATCTTGCTGTAATATGAGGATGATATTCCAGTGAATGGCCAATTAATTTCATCAATTACAATGTAGATCTTTCATTTAAGTTGGATTAAATACCAATGTCCCTATAAATTGCAGCTGTTTAAGTCTTTCACCAAAATGCCAGAAGACACCAAGCCAGGTGCTTAGGAAGTGCTGTCAAAAAGTCTGTGCTATTTAGAGACTGACAAGTGCTACAGCAATTTAGCACACTAAATTACAAAATATTTTAAAACTTACTTTTGACAGGTAAGTCTAATACAGTCAAGATTATTTAATTGTGTTCAAGTTACAGTCCTCAGGCTAATGTGTTCTTAGACAACGTGGCACCTGCCTACCAGGCAGTTCACACCAAAAAAAACACCAATAAGTGCAAAGTTTGGGCTTTAGTCAGATTAGTTCTCACAATATTAGAGGCATAAGAAATCTGTATTCTGCATTTTGAGACACCAAACCATGATTTGAACACAAAAGTACCATGAAAAAAAACCTTTCTCTAGGGGGAAAAAAGCTTGGAAAATACATTTAAGGAGTAGTGATATGGAATCTTTTAAGATTTTTTGGTTTACCTATTAAAATAATTTTTACAAGTACCACTCCAAATTGAAACTGATTTATAGCAGAGTGAAATTACCATTACCAGACATCTGCACACACCAACCTTACTCAAAGGCATAAACACATCCAGCTATGCACAGTCACAGTGCTCTAATTTATTAACATTTATTCTTTCAAGAAATCCAGGTGGATTCCCACTAAAACAGTAGGAACAATTTAATTACATCTCAAGAGAGAATTCCAGAAAAATTTTTACAAAGCATTAAGAAGTTGACATAATTCCAAGTGTCTGTTCCCAGCTCCATATCCCAAGTATCTGCTACTATTAGATCTCAGCTATCCTACCCTAAGGCATCACCAAAAAATCATGTCATTTCAGCCCAGATAAGTGTTCACACGAACTTTATTCTCTTAAGAACTTTCATTCTAAAAGGCTCAGATTTTTTTGGGTAACTCCTACATTAATATTTCTACTGGCATCTCTCAAGTTAAGTAAGTCATCCTTAAATGCCATGTTCAAGCTTTAGGTATGCCAATCTACATCTGAGAAGCACAACTATAAAACAGGAAGGACTCTGCCCATGCTGGAAGCCCTGGAATGTGATAACAAAGACAGCAACTGGATTACAATAATAAACATGAACTGTGCATATTGTACCATGCACATTGCAATGAATTGCTTATTTTTTTAATACTAATAGTAATCTACTGCAGGTATTAAAGAAATAATTCAGTAGTCTAACTGTGCTTGAAGCTCTACAGCAAATTAAGGACTATGATCCACCTGCATTACTTTGCTGCTCAACACATTTATCAGAGCAGTGTTGATCTTGGACACTGTAATTCCATCACAGCATTGAGGTGCTCCAGCCAGAAGCTGAAGGAGCAGAGTTACTGAAGGCCTAAATTATTCTCTACAACATAATGCAGAGATGACCATATTTTTTTAATGAAAAACTTCACTTGTGTATAAAGTAATGAAATCAAGAACTTCAGGATCACCAGACCTCTCAGGGAAGCAGAATACCCCACAAGAGAACGTGCTGTGGGGATGGCCAAGGATGCCACAGGTAGAGATCTGCTACCCTGATGACTGACAGGAGACAAGGGATAACACTTGGCAGTGAGGTTTGTCCAAAGATCAGACAAAACATTCAGCAGTGTAATACATACAGTTCATTTTTGTAATAGAAATGCAACTGCCAACAAAAAAGGGGGAACACACCAGCCAGTCTGAAAAGCTACATATGAATCCACCCATGCAGTCAACAGTAAATACAGCCTCACGCAGGAAGTATTCAAGTTCTAATTCTCACTCCAAAACCTGGAATGCTCCTGGATTGAGAAGCTTTGTTTTAAAATCAGCATTTGTGTGTATTTGTCAAAGAAAAAAAAAAATCAAATAATATATTGCCCAAAGGCTCATTTAATGCAGTGCAGTAGCATTTTCCTTAAAGAACCTGCAACAAGTACCACTTGGAAACCTGAACACCCAAAAACCTTAAAGCAGTATCATTTAGGTTTTTAGAATGCAAAATTCCATGATGCACTGACAGCTGCTAGATTATGCATATTGCCTAAGTCATCAGTGATTTGAAATGAATCTGATTTTAAAAAACCTTTTTTCACTGTGTCACAACGACAGGATATTGACAGCATCATTTTGACATTCCTTTGCTTTTTAGGACATGTTTCTACCGTCTATACTCATCATCTGTTTATTTTTGGCTTCATTTTTCTAAATACTGAAGCTGCCCTATCAGTTTCACAGGCTTATAAATGTTATACATCAAAAATTAGTTTCACTTATTAAGGCAGGAAACGGCTGTAAGAACTCTGGGATCTGTGCCTCAAAGCAAAAGCTTTATCAGCAGGTTCCAGTCACTGCTTCTTGCAAAAGAAAATGGTGCCGATTAAAACCCCATACACCTGATTTCAAAAAGAACACCTACCCACTGAACATTTCTCACATGGCTGCGAGGGGGGCTGCACCCCAAACACCAGACAGCTGTTTCTCACACACTCTCTGTCCCCAGCCCCGTGACACCGCTCAAAAAAAATGAAAACTATACATAAAGAGATGCAGTTGAGATAAAAGAACAACAATTCATCCACTTATTACTCCAGACTTCAGAAGTGGTGTACTTCAATTCAGCCACAGTACAGTTCCATGCCTGACTTGCTCACAGAGCTGTGTTGCATTTGGAAGTTAGAGGAATACAAATAGCCACATAATTTAAAATTAACTCACTTCTTAGAGGCACTGTATGTTAAAATTGACATTTCTGTAAACTGCTAAGAGAAGAAAAGTAGCAATTGAATGAATACAACATGAAAGCAATATTTTATTAAGTGTACTTGTATACAAAACAATGACTGTTCAATCAGCCTCTTCCATAATCAAATCCTCTTTTTATAGCTCTTCAAACAGTCACTGTTAGAAGAATTTCCTTAAAAAATAAAAAGTATTTTAAAAGATCCATTAAAAAAAAAAAGCTTCTGAAAATCACAAAGAAAAATGAACCTTGCAGTGAGCAATGGAGCACATCTCTACAAGAGCAGAGAACCCCAGTGAATTCACATGGATTCTGCCTCGACAGAACTCCTCATGAGAGATCAAGCCAGTCATTTGAGTTTTCCTTCTTTCAACATATTATTTGTTCAGATAAACCCACTTAACCAAAACCAAGTCAAGGCTGTGAATACTAATAATGTTTCAAGCATTTTGTTTTCAGAATTACAACATGCTAATATTTGAAAGTCAACAATTTGGAGCTAATGTTCCACAAATAATAATACACTGCTGTAGCACCTGGGATATGCTAGATGTTGTATAATCCCATGGCTACCAAAATCAGATAACAGTTTATCATAAATATTACAAAACCTTAAAACTTCTTACATTAATTTGTTTTTATAGTCAAACAATTTGCACTAGAACCTCAGTATGTTTTATTGATTATAATACTCCAACCACTTTAGAGGAGATGGGATGGGATAATGACATTTGTGAAGGAGAACAGCAAGTGTTTTTCATGTTGTACACATGAAAGGTAATAAAACAGTCAGAAGCTGGTCAGACTTAAAGGGAACATCAGGACACATTCCTACCACTGTCAATAGCTGTTATCTTTGCAGACTGAAGTTTTGTGATCACTGGTGACAAGGCAGATAAGAGTCTAGTCATTAGAAACTGCCCTGAGTGACTAAATGGAGGAGTTTAATGATTTTGTAAGAACACTCACTGAGGAACAGTTACCTAACCTCAGAGAACCTTAAGAACTGTATTTCCCACTTCAAAAGCTGTCTGTTTTTAAAGCCATCACAATATTGTAATACATTGCATTAAACAGATTTAAATCTGCAATTTTACATTAAAGCTTAGTTTAAAACATTGTATTTAAGAAACATTTAAAATATTTGTATGAGAATGAGAAGCAGCTAAAATTTGTCTTTGCTTTCCTAATCCTTTTCTAATACCTTTGAATTTTGCAAGCATATACAGTGGACAGAAAATTCCCATTACCTCTGTGAAGATGGAAGAATATGCAAGATAAAGGAATGAAAGCAAAAATTCTATAATTATTTTTAGTATAAATCTAAAAGATTTATAGTTTAATTCATACTACTCAGATGACTTTAAAAATATCGCTTTTCCACTCACTGAAATGGTACCTTTATTTTTCTTACCTGGCTTCAAAACTTGTAAAATATCATATTATCCTAACTTTTTCCTCTGCCTTTTCTCCCCTATGCACAACTAGCAGTGGGGAAAACAGCTTTGTGGACTTTAGCTATTTTTACTTCAGCTGCCTCCACCTAGCCTATGTGGACAAATGGAACTATTTCTTAAATGAAATTACCAGAGCTATCTGATAGATTCCTCACCAGTTTTAAGTAGTCACTAAGACCTGTATATACAGATTTTTTTCTCCCACTTTTGTGGCAAAGAGAGCACAGCTTTCATGAAATTAACTCAGCTACGCCAACTAACGAGACAACATCTTGAAAAAATTGTGCTACTTTGCACTTAGGTATCTATCTATACACTGAACAATTATGACAAGGAGAAGAAATTATCCAACACAATTCTGAGGCTACAGCAGCACAGAGAGACAACCATCTACTCCCACCCTTCTTCAGAAATCCTATAGCCATCAACTCCTGACCACATGAATACACAGAAAAACAAGTACTGGCACACAGCTTGGGGTTCATATGTTCTTATTTGCTCCAGGCTTGCTAAATCTCTACCTGTTTTCAGGCTTCCCAAGCTCATGGGCAAGGTAATGCAAAAAAAAAATTATGAGGCACAGGGAACTGAGAGGAAGGGAAGATCCTATTCCTGTCCTCTTGGCTTTCAACATGGAAAAAAAAATCAAAAGTTCATCAACACAGATGACCAGAAACCAACTCCTCTGAGCTGTGGAGTGAGCAGCAAGGCTCTAAAGCAAGGTTACTTGGGACAGTTCATAGATGTATTTTCAATTCTTAAACACAGCTACAACTGTCTAAGCATTGCCAGATCAGCAGCAAAGTCCTGAAATCACTGACAGGAATCTGCCCAGGAAATGGGAAAGATGCTGCAAACAATCTTCAATGCTCTTTTGCTCATGACACTTTTAGTCCAGATATGCAAAACACATCTGATGACCCCTCAGAGTTTTTGTTAACAGCCCACTTACCTCACGAGTGGCTAATCTGTCACTCAGCTCCTCAGCCTTGGCAATGTCACCTTCAGCCACACACTTCTCTATGCTCAGTTCAAGGCCAGACTAGGAAAAAAAAAAAGGTAAATACCTTCAGAAGAAAAAGAACATATTTAAAGGGAGTATCTCCTTTCTAAAAATATTTCTTTCATAAAATTCTTTAAGACACTGCATAAACCTGTAATTTCTGTGTACCACAAATCACTCTGTCTGTGTATTGTAATGGACAGTATAATTAAGAATTCATGAGAGGCCGCCTGAGCACAAATCATTGCATTAGTTCCACCTTATGTGCAGGATAATACTATAGGTTAAAAAAATTACACGGGCTAGTTTATGCCTGTCACAATAAAATTTCATCTGAAGATCTGGCTTATCTCTTCCATCCCTGGAGCTTTCTAAACAAAATGTGAAATATATGTGTCAGATAACATGAAGAATGGCAATTACCACTGTATCGTTACAGTTCCAAGATCTTATCTTTACCCAAAAACCAGAGTTCTGGCACAAAGCCACTCCACTGTGCTAATAAATTAAAAATTCTAGCAGACCTATGGAAAACAATGAAAAAGCTTCAGGATTTAAGGGTTGTTTTCTTATTTTCAGAGGTAAATGTAATTTGTTTAACGGCAACACTTATGAATAACATAACAATAGAAAGTAACTATTTCCTGGAAATTATAGCTGTAAATTTCTGATGGAGTACAGAAGGGTAGTGTTGACTTCAGAATTTCACAAAAAATCTCAATCTCATAACAAAAGATAATTTACAGCCTCACTGATTTTAAATACTAGTGAAGCTAAAGAAAACACATTTGACAGTTCCTAACATACACTTTAAGAGATAGAAGTGAAAAAGCTAATGGAATTCTTGAGAAACAGTGATCTGCAAACACTGCACTTGAATTATTTCAGGCGGTACATGAAAAAAATATGCACAATTGGAAGTTGCAGTGATGGCAAATTCTGTTAAGATGCCTTTTCTGAAAATAGAGAGACGTATTTTCCACTAGTGGTAATATCCCTGAAATTACAATGAAACCATCTGCATTTTAACTCTCTGGGCCTCATTCCAGATCTATCCTGACCACCTTAATGACAACTAAATAGCCATCAAAAGTAAGAAGCAAACAAATCTTCATGACCTGCATGTAGAAACTCACTTTAAGGAAATGAAAAATATAAAAATACTCATACAGGAAGCTAACTGAACATTTCATGTAATAGACCTTACAGTGAACTTTATAAGAAATATTATAGAATCAAAAGCACTACCAGAAATACACAATGTAATGAGATTTTTAACTTATCCATCATGTGTGCCAATTATTTCAGATATGACTAGCTACACAGTAATTATTTATGAACAAAATGTGTTATGAATCTAGTCAAAATGTTTGCTTGGTTTGCCCCTTTAATTCTTGTAGCCACTGGTGTCAACTGAAAAATTTATGTGACACATTTTAAAGTTAAAAAACGATGAAGCAAAACAAAAGGAAAAGTCAAACAATGCATATGAAGTGTCCTGTCTCTCACAACAGGAAAAAACAAAACCAGACAGGAAACAACCCTGGATACTGTCTTAAAAGAAAGCACAGCAAACATTCAAGGACATTTATTTAAAAAGTTTGCAAAATCATCCTTCCTCAGAGTGACCATATCCTTTACTCTCAAATAGCCTCAGTTTCCTATCCCAGTGAAGGACAAATTCTTTTACTGCCAAACACAAGCTGACACTGCCTTTGTAATAAAAGTCACCTTTTGTGGAGCCCTGCTGTCCACAGGTGATTCAAATCTATCATTGATTCCAAAGTATTGTGTGAGTTCTTTCCATTTGTCTTCATTTTCCAACTGCTCACTACTAAAAACAAACAAACAAACAAGTCATTACTATAACCACTTCCCTTTCTACAACTTGTAATATCCTTTTCAAAGCTAAAATAAACTCTTCCATTTGGCAGACATGATCTTTTCACCCATTCAGTTTTTAAAAGAAGTGAAATTAATTATTGCTCCCCCTTTGTGTAAGTGTAATGTCACAATATTGAAAGCAAACTGATAGAATCATAGAACCATTTATTTTGAAAAAGTTCTTTAAGATTAAGACTAACCATAAATCTAACACTGCCAAGGAGGAAAAAGAAAGGAAGGAGCAGGCTGAACAGGAGCTGGTACGAAGGAAGTAGGAAAAACATTAAGTCTATTAAAAGTTACATTAAATTATACATTTGTGTTGTTTTTAAAATCAAGCAATAACACTCCACCAAGCAATCACCAATACAAATTCAGCCTGCCCAACAGAGACATTGAACAAATTTAAAAGATATTTTACACAATGCTCAAAGCTAGGCTTTGGCTATGAATGTGGTCAGGCTTAATGTAAATTTTGCCTGCTGCTAACAGACCTCAGGTAATGCCATTGACCTGGTTATACCTCTTAGCCACTTCATCGGTCTTTCTCTGTTTTGCTAAGGGGAAAAAAAAAAGAAAAAAAATCCAACATTACACAGTGATACCCCACAGCATCCAATGAAGTTAACAGAGCTCTAATTGGTCACATTTCCTCTGAAACACTGGGTTTTTTACCCAATCATCATGTGGATTTAAACCACTGAGCTGTAAGAAACTCCTGCAATATCTGTGAAGTTTTAACCAGAATGTGCAAAAGGAAGTTTTGTAGAACTACTGAAATACACTTAACCATTATAAATCAGCATTAACTGAGTAAGTTCTGCCTCCTGTTTAAGAAGAGGACAAATATATTACTTGTATTCTACATAGCAATCTATCTACGACCTCACTACAACCTTGCAAGTGATGTATACAAGTGGAAAAATAAAATCCTAGATAACAGCCAGAATACAATTCTTCATTTAAAAAGAAAAACAACACAAGAAAGAGAACCTCAGAACCCAAAACCACCAACCCCACAAACCAGCATGTATTGATACTAATTCAATTTGAAAAAATGAATTCTGTTAATCATTAAAAAACCACCTTTTCCGCGCCGCTTTCTTTTTCGGCATCTGTTCTCCTCTTGCACTTGCATTTTCATTTCACGGTGTTTCTTCTGAAGCTCCACAAATTTCTACAAGATCACGAAAAAGCATGTCAGTATTTTTAATTTTCCCCCCATTTTTAAGAAATTACATAGAGAAATGTATAATTACCCACAGTGCTTTGTGTTATCTATTACATCCCAATCCATAAATTGAGACCATAGGACTCTGATGGCGTTAAACTGGAACTGGTGCTAAGCTTTGATCACCTATCTCTGACTTTGTGCCCTCCCTACATCCCAGGACTGTTCAGATCTGATAGTTCTCTCATGGGATGTGACACAGAACACACTTTTGCTTGTTGTGCACTCCTGAGCTATACCTGCATTTTCACTGCCTAGCTGGTAGTTTGTAATCCACAAATTAGTGACAGCATGGTCCTTGCACAGCAGGCTACCTACAAGGATGGAGGGGTGAAAGAAGGCAACTACTTTTTGCCAATTCTCATTTTTAATCCAAAGCCTTAAACACATTGTTTTGTTAAGGGTTTTTTGTTTTCCCCAGTCTTTACATGCAACTGCAAAATCAGGAGGTTATAAGGAACTCCTGAGTCTTATAATTGAATATTTGCAATTAACCCCTACAGCAAGCAGCAGAGCACACCTCCCCTTGCCAGGTGTGCAGCACCTCCACAGAGGCTGAAACACTGAGCTGTAAATGCTTACCAAAGTAGAGAGCACCTACCAAGCAGCTCAGAGCCCATCAACCACTGAAAACACAAGTTTTATGCAATTGTACAATTATGGCAACTCCTTGCTGTGCTTTCAATCACCACCAAACTACCATCTAATTAATTACTTCCTTCCCAAATTCCTGTTCACCTTGCTTTAAACAATCTAAGGTTTGTATACTCAGATCATATTTCATCCAATTTCAGATTTGTATATTGACTATTCAACAGTGAATTATTTTAATCTAAAAATCAGCCATATGAGTGCATTGCATTATGCTCATTTGGAGACCTATAATGATACATACATTCCAGATATTTACAGAAACTCCAGGAGGGCAAGTTTGAGGTTCATTTGCTTCATCTGTCACTGCTACAAGAGGTTCACTGCTGGCATGACTTTCCTGTCCAGTCCCCTGAACTCCTTCAGTATCTTCTTTTGCATCTTGTTTTGAACAGGAATCAGGCGATTCGTCTCCATCATCAGAACTTAGATCAACATCACTTTCATTCAGTCCTGGAGGTAACAGCCCACTCCACATCTTCCAGTTTACATAAAGTCCAAACTATTTCAAGTCACTGCAAAGACAGCAGGTTACCCATCCCAACACAAAAACAACCTGCAGAAGAGAGAAACAGAAACAGCAAAACATGTCATCAGAAACATTTTTGCTTTCCCTACATAAATATCATTACATACTATTTTATTTACATCGAATAAGCACATTATAAAGGTGCTAATACTTACTATTTCAGAAAGAAGACAACTTGATTACACAGGCTGAGACTACTGGCTCTTTTTTCCCGCACTCCTTGTCCTTTAAAGTTGTGCCCCTATGCATTTGCTTACAGCTCCTTTCAGTTTAGCGGCGACACTGCAGCAAACGCCTCCCGTGCCTCCACAGGGGCCACTCCCCGGGACAGCACAGCCACCCCCGCTCGCCGCCGGGCCGCGGCAGGGAAGAGCCGCTGCGGGGAGACGGGAGGGCGGCCAGCTCCGGAGACAGCGAAGAGAAACGCGGCTCAACGCCGGCCTAGGGGAAGGAAGGA
>VZRH01000391.1:30121-134612 GCA_013397555.1 Urocynchramus pylzowi | reverse complement strand
TTTTTTTTTTTTTTTTTTTTTTTTTTTTTTTTTTCCCAGGAAAATACATGTTTTGATAAGGGCTCACTTAAATCAGTGTTGAGTATTTTAAGTTCTAAATTTAGTGTTCCTACTCTAAATTCTTCATATATTGACTTTCATCTATTTCAAAGTGTCAGAAAGCCCCAGCACATATTTTCTATATATTGAACTGTGTGTAAACAGCAGAAGTCTATCTGATGTGGATGTCTGAGTGGTTTGAGGATTTGTTTAAGGCTTGCACCTGCCTTACTGCCACTGTTTCATTATGGGTAGACACCAGTAAGATTGACTCCTCTAGCCTGCCTTTTGGTGTAGGAATCAAATCCAGGCTGCTTTGTATCAGGCCTTTGATGAAACTCAGAAATACCAAGTCAGGCTGGCCTGACCATTAAGGTTCCCAAAATTAATCCAATTATTTTAATCAAGAGTACCAAAGAATGGATGCTTCTTTTCAGGTGCAGGCACCACTTGGCAAATAAAATATTGTTTCTTACGAGTGCTTTGAATTTCTTTGTAAAGTGACTGCTGCATTTTGCAGATGGTTGGATCAGCAGTGAGATCTGTGCAGCTGTGTGTGGTTGGAAGACAGGTGTGTAATTTTTGCATTTGTGAGTTAACCATCAGCAAGGAAGAGATTTTAGCAGCAATGGGAAAGGGAAGAGTTGAGTTCAAGGTTAACCTTGGTGTTCACACTTCTACACACCCAGTATCAAATTCTAGTTTGTAATGGAAAGCTCAATTGCCTCCCCTATGGTGCTTTCATGCATTCAAATTGCCAACTTCTTAACAATAAATATTCTTAAAATATTCTTAAAATATTTTGTGTTTATGAGAATGCAGAGCAATACAGTGTGTATTGGAAGTAACTGAAACATGCAGTACATGAGTCATGAAGTGGAAAGGGACAGTGAGCTCCTATAAAACTTGTTTACACTGTGTTGGGTAGTGACAAGTTTATGTATAATCATGGAACAATCTTTCTTCAAAGCATAAATGGGTTTTACCAAAAAAAAATTACTTTTTTTTTAAAAATTACCTTTACATTCTTTATATTTTTCCAGTTTGACACTCTGATTAGGGAAACACCTCAAAAGCACTAATTGCCTGAAGTTTTCCCATTTCTTATATAGCAACAAGGTAAGTGCCAAAGAAGTACTGTGCAGCAGTCCTTTTAAATATTCTCTTCAAACTTATAAAAAATTTAAACAAAAAGGGATGGTAGAGGAAAACCAATTACTTGTGCAAAAGTCCATGCATTGTAATGAAAGAAATTATCCACAGCAGTCACTTTTGGAAGCCATATGTACTGTATTTTATCTTCCTGAAAGTTAGGAATATACTTGAGATTGGAATTTTAAAAAACATGCTAAAATAGAGATGGATTAGGGAGCAATGGTACATTTATTAGTCACCTTTAGTGAATAATCCACTCCCCTTTCCCATATACTTGGTTTCCACTGATTCACATAGAAAATGTTCAGAGATGGTTGTTAAACTCAATCTGCCCCATCCATTATTACTGCAGGACTCTGCTATTTGGAGTACTAATCTCAATAATATGTATGTATGTATTTTCTTAAACTTCCAGAGTCATGTTTCTAAGCATTTGGAGCATAGATCCTATAGGATTACCTAAATCTGACATTTATCTGGGTAAAAGCTAACATATAAAGCGTCATAGCTAATCACATGTTTTTTATACTTTCCCTTGGAAAAGAAAGAGTTCTGGAAGTGACACACTAACAAATAATACATAATCTGTACACGTGAAGTAATCTTTACTGCTTTGTTACCTCTTAAAAATGCTACATGCACCACTCACAAATGCTGCTTCTTATCTTCATAGTTGAGAATGATGATATTTATTGTAAGTAGCACAATAAGTAAATCATCACTGAAAATTTGGATTGGGAAAAATTAGCTGATTGGGATTCCAAGACATGCTGTTATTTTTTTTTTTTTAGTCACATAACTTTAAAGTACAAATCAGTGGCAAAACTCTGCTCTTAGTTATACCCATATGGAAAGAAAATATGTAATCATGAGATTACATGAGAGATCAAAACAGAAGTCTTGTTTTGCACACTTTCTTAAAATCTGAGGTCTGGAATGAACTTTTTAAGTTCATCTAGTCTATCTTACACAACCCAAAGAAAACTTGACTATGTCATCTTTATTTTACTCTACCTCACTGGTCTTAATAGTCAAAATTTTTCCCTAATACTTAACTGATATCATTTGGACTGACAGTTGAATCTGTTCTCCCCTCTAACCAAACCTGACCCATTATCTAACTTTCCTGCTCACAAGACAAAATCCAAACATAAATGTATTAAGAAATTTGTTTGCTTCTTGTACTTATTGTAAAATGTCATGAAATGCCCCATGCAAATTTTGACTGAAAAACTAAAACCATAAACAGAGATAATAAAAAGCAAGGTCTAGAACTTCCACTATTTCTGTGCAAGGTACATGAGACTATGGAATAATAAATGGAACATTGTGTCAGCCACAATCCAGTATGCATTCTAGTCAGATACTGTTCAAGTGTGGCAAGACAATCTAGCTTCCTAAAAGAGTGTTAAAATTAACCCTGCCTTGCTTGTGCCCAAAGAAGCCCAACTATATGTGCTATTAGTGTATAGCTATCATAAAAATAAATTAGCCAATCTGCATTTTCAGGTTAATCTTCAATTTCATAATTGAATCAGTAATTACTATAAGTTAATATAATTAGGTGCTAACACTTAATTGAGAATTATTTATTCAGGAATCTTCACTATTGTAACATTTTTTATAGCTCTAAATGATTCTGAGTAATGGACTGCATCAAATAAGCTGAAGCAGAAACTGAATGGACATTACTTGGAATCTTGCATTCAGCTTTTCAACTACTTTTTATCGCTAAGGTTTCTGCAGAAACAAAAGTAGAAACAGTGGTTTTGGCAGTCCTTCTAATTCTACCTGTGGCTGAAGTGCCACCTGAGCATTTCAAAGGATTGAGCCAAATTGTATTGGAGACAGCCCTGCTGTGTCCAGGAGTTGTTGATAAATGTCCCCAGAGGACACCTTAACCTGTCTCAGAATAAGTGATTTACAAACCCTGACCAGTATCTGCTGATTGCATGTGTGCTTCTGCCTTTAGCCTCATATCCAAACATGGATTCATAATATGTTTGTTTCACAAAAAATGAGTCTTTCATCATAGCATGTAGGTGCTGTGGCTGATAAACCTGAATACACACTATATGCACTATAAAGATCATCTCAAAGATCAGTGAGATTTTCTGTTTTTCTTTTATTTGGATTAAATTAATCCCTGCCAGTAATTTAGTAGAGATACACCAGTTAAACTCTGTGGCTTCATCTTTGTTGTCTGTGCTTGAGTCAAGGTTCACTTTTTCTCTACCATATGGTTTGAACAAGTTGCATTTCTTCTATGTACTTCAATTTGCTTGAGTTTGTCTCATCCTTCTCTTTGCCTGCTGCACCTGGTGATCATTCCAGTGTTGGCCAAAACATAAATCAGTGTGTATCACTTGTGAGGTCTGTCAGGGGAGTTTGGGCTTGAGTGTGAGCATGAGTCTGGAGCTAACATGACAATAGATTAAGAGAATATGTCTAACTCTGGTATATAATACTCAATATGCAAAATTAAAGCAATATACTTTTACCTGAGTCCTACTATAAATCAGGTCAGTTGTATAGAAGGAAATATGAAAATGCAGAAGGCAACTTGTGTGTTACATCCAAATCTTGCATTGCTGATTCAGTGTATTCTAAGATGTGTCTTGGTGAGCAGTTCACAGTGGTTTCATTTGCTGGTTCAGCAGAAAAAAAATGCATTTTTCAAAATGGTGTGAAAGTGTTAAGCTGACTCCCAGGGAAGTCAGTGTTAGTTGTGCTCTTAGATGTCTGTTTCCCACTTTATAAAGTAACAATGAAGGGCAGTAGGTTCAACAGAACTTCAGAATTACTTTGATAAATTTGTCAGAGGGAAGAAATATTAAAATCTGTGTACTGTCTGTTTGCCTTTTTTCTTGAAATATAAATTAATTATGACTATATAAAAACCTTTTACCATAGCTAATTAATCAGAATCTCCTAATAAACTATGTGTCGACAGCACTGTATGTCTAATTAACTTTTTCACTTCAGAATTGTGCAGTTGAATAATGAAGAAAACATTACCTGATGAATTCTTTTATTTTATGATGATATCTCTAGAGACAGAAAAGACAGAGCAGCTTAAATGCCATCTTAAATTACATCTTGGCCTTGGCAAGCTTTCAGCTGGTTTTGATTTGCATGGAAACCATTTTTGTAAGACTCTTATTCTCTGAAAAACAGAACTTAAAGCTATAACTAGAATAAATTATCTATAGCTATTTAGGGCTCTATTAAATCTAGATGCTAGGCACCCTTTTCACATGCAGAATGCAACGGAACAGCTTTTAATACCCTGTCAACCTGTTCTGTGAAAAGTCGATTGGGCAGGGAAGGTTTGATTTGGCTGGTTTTATTAAAATATCTTTCCTCTCCTTACACCATCCTGAACCACTCAGCCTAATTTAAACCAGGCAAATTCACCAATCTGTCTTGCATGTCTGTAGAAACAGCTTTTATTTTTTAAAGTGATGACATCTACCCATAACTGTTGGCATGCAAGCTCAAGACACAGTTATTCATACACTGCTGATAGGGAATTGTTCTTTCTATGATATACCAATATAGAGAGCACGTTCATGGATTAACTGCATCCATGCCTCCCTCTTTTGATTGCATCATCCTCTCTGCAGCCAGTTGACTTATCCCTGGGACACAGGGGAAGGGTCAAATCAAATCCCCTTAGACTCTTGTTAGTCAACCTTTTAAGTTTGTTATGCTTTCATAATTCAGAATATGTCCACCTGCAGTACCACTGTAGAATGTAAGTCTTGTCACACCACACAGGAGTTCATAAGAAGACCTCTTAGTACAGTAAAATTATGATCCAATCAAGTCTTTATTATTTACATGAGAGTTTAATTTGATCTGTCTGAATTCAGTGCTCATTTACTGTGGTGCAGACCAGCTAAACCAAGGAAACTTCTTTGGGTGTGTACTCATGAGAAAAAGGAAAAGTGATAAATATCTTAAAAGCAAATGCTCATAATATTTGCAATAAATATTAACTCTCTTAAAAAGAGAGTTTTTCTCTTTTTTATCTGCTGTGCTTCCTGGAAATATTGATCTAGATCATGTTGTCAAATGTGCTTTAAAAGTAGGAGTGTCTTGTCTAAGCTTTGAATTTCCATCTGCCAAGTCTTTTCTCTGTGGATTCTTACAAAGTTATTGGGAAAAGTTGCAATAATACAAAGAGGGTTTTTTCTTGCGGTGCACCGAGGAGAAATAGCTCTGAGACATGACTAATTCTAGCTCTGAAATATTGACACTCAAGGATATGTACAGATGTGAAAAACTATTGCAACTTAGTGGAGATAATCATATACTTTTTATACATCCTAGTATAAGCAATCTGAAAATGTGTACCTAAGTTCAGATTTAGAGCATGTTAGAGAGTCAGCCAGTCTGACCTCCATGGTTAATGAATTCCATGAGGAGCGAGCAAACACTAAAAATGCCCTGTAGCTCAATGTCTTCAGCCAAAAAGAACTAATCCAATTGACTGAGACCAAAGAAAACGACTGGGGATGTATGGTTCCAGAATGTCTCTGAGGTATTCAAACCCAAGTCAATTTAAGGACTTGTAAGTTAATAACTAGGACTTTACACATAATCCTGTACTTTACAGGTAGCCAGAGAAGGTTTTTTACAACCAGGGTAATGTGATTTTCATGCATGGTGTCAGTCAAAATTTCAGAGCTGATTTCCAGACTAACTGAAGTTTCTTCATCAGTGCAATAGTGAGGCCGACAAAATGCTGACATGGAATTGCATTATCGAGTTCTAGAGTGGGCACAGCCATGCAAACTTGCATCAGCAAGGGCAGATACCATGGGGGTTTCTCTATGTTTTAAAACAGAAGGAAATAAACCTGTCAGTAACTAACTCAGAATGAATACTAGAATATACAACAGTCTCAGTTGTTGACTGCTATTATGTCATTAAGTCTCACCAATCAAATATGTCAAACCAGTGCCTTTTGAACCTTGAATCTATAAAAGGTGGGAGTCTATATTAGAACAAACTAGTCACACTTTTAGTACATATGTGTTAGCTGTAGCAGACATGTTGTGAGGGAGAGGATAGGAAATGGTTTTCTGACAGAAAAAATGTCTGTGATAAAGGGCTGCTTTTTCCTTTTCATGTTCAAAAAAGTTAAACTTTTCTTTCCAGACACTTGATTCCTGCTTTAGAATTGACTGAGGGAAGGATATCGTTTTCATCTTCAGTGGTTGTTGTTGTAATGATGAGCTGTTTGTACCTTAACAGATGATAAATAGATACACAGACATTTAAGCATAGAGCTACCTGAGTTCATCTTTAAACTTGCCTCGGCAGATGAAACTTGCTTTTCAATAGCTCTCCTCAGATATATTGCTGAAAGTTAAGATACCAGAATCAATCATTAGGGATGAAAGCGCTGGGTATTTATCGGAGAAGGGGTTATTAAAAGAAGATCAGCAATGGTTTTACCAAGAATAAATCCTGTCAGACAGAATATGACCGAGTTCTTTGAAGGAATGACAAAAGAAATAAATGATGGGAACGTGGTGGACATAATTTATGTAGACTTCAGTCAGGGGTGTAGCCAGCAATTTGAAGTTTGTACACATCCTGGCTGATCCCTTGCCCCCTGCCTGCAGTATCCCCATAATCTCGCACAGCAGACAGGCCATTGCGTATGATCACTAATGCAGCAGGCACACAGAGATGTAGATTTGTATCAAAGCTATGCTTTCAGAGCCCAGGAAAAAAAAAAAGCTGGCCCCAGGAAAAAACAGATTGTATTTTGCACGTGCTGCTTAAAATGACAGTTTTAGAAAACGTCTTTAGTAAGACAAAATCAGAAACACAGGTATCAGCATTATAAAGGCAGAATGGCCTAGGTCAATTAGAAATGTATTTTGGACGTGTAATAATATTTATTCTGATGTTTTTCCTCTCTTTTTTGCAGACTGAAAATCAAATCTTGATTTGGAGAATTTTTTTTTCTGAGTTTTTATGAGTTTAGTAACTCTCCCCTCTAGTTCCTGCTTCCAACAACCAGTTCTCTGTTTCCAAAGATCTCCTCCACTATGATTACATCATCTTATGTAAAATGAAGATGTTTTCACCGTGTTTTGCAAGTATTGTTAATCCAATGAGTCAGAAAATCTTCTGACAGTTTTTGTTCTGCCTTCCCTGAAAAACTGAGTGGGAATTATACAGAATTACAGCCAGCATCCCTGTGCTATATTCTAAAGCAGTTTCCATACCACACCCATAGGTGGGAATCTATATGATGATTACTTTCTTGTAGCCTTTTCTGAATGCATTGAAAAGACTCTACTCTTCTTCCACTTATATAATCTGTGATTTATTACTGGATATTACTACCTTCAATAGTGTCATGCTCCTAACTCATATTATTTCTCTTCTCCTGCATGTAATTAACTAGACATCATTCTTCCGTATTTACCTACATCTTAAAATTACACTTTGTCTTACATTTTCTCGCAATTCCTCTGGCAGAGTTAGTCTTTTAATTACTATTTCTTCATAATAATAATGTTTCAGCTAAGCTTGGAATAAATCTATGGCTTTGGAGAGCTACATGTGTACAATTTGAATTAGGTTTCAGATCTGAACTTTACAGGTGAACTACACTGGATTACTGAGTCCTGAAAATTTGCATCTGTGTTTCAATTTATAGGTCACCTTAATTTCTGAATAATGTATGTATTAGACACTAACTGTTTCTTTACAGAATTATCTGGAACTGAAGCAAAGGGGGATGTATTTGTTTGAAGCTGGATATAGATCTTGAATATGTAAACCAGGTACTGCTTCCTAATCTTGGGCTACTAAAATTCTGCCACATGGAACAACATTGAATATAATGCAGAGTACACTGGGTGGTTTTGGTAACACACAGTTTGCTGAAGGTCCAGTAATTCTGCCCTCAGGTGCCCAAACCTCTGTATTTTTGACCACAAAGGACCTGTATTCTTGGGCTTTTTGGAACCTAATTTGAACCTGACATGAGAAGTACTTCACCTGCAAGATGTTGTTTCAGCCTCCAACACTCGCTTTGCTTTTAGCTTTTGTCTAGATCTTCAATCTCTGCAAAAAAATTGTTTTCACTCCTCAGTATTTTGATATAGGAAAGATTGGGATGACACAAGGAAAGTCTGCCATAAAAATCATTGCTTTTTCTTTTTGTTAGCATCACATCTGTTTGTTTCCTGCCATTGCTACTAATGCTCGCCACTAGACAGCCAGGGAGATTTGTTCAAGTAAGCATGTAATCACGTCCTCTAAGAAGTGGTGAACCAGATTACCACAAGGCGTGCAAATGTTTGACAGATTATTACTAGCTGTGTGCTTGCTCACAGGAGTCAGGCCAAGCTCTTCCCTTCCCTGTCCTGTGTGTTTTAAATACTGGCTGAATTTGGGTCTGGTTGTACAGGCTCCCCACAATGGCAGTGCAGTGATATGTGGTGGTCTCTCCGCCTGAATTCAAATATCCAGTGGCCTGAATGTCTGCCTGGAATGGCAGCAGCTGGGATTTTCAGTTTGTTGTGTGTTCCTCCTTCTGCCAGTGCTATCCTTCAGGGTGTCATTGTCAAAGTAGAGCATACTTCTCAACCTCAAACAGTGAGAGTCTTGTGGAAAAAATAAATCAAGCAGCGTGATATGTGAAATTCTCATTGAATTAATGGGCTTCTTTGATTTTTTGCCCAAGAGAATACAAAAATCAAAAAAATTTTAAGCCAAAAAAATCTGGCGTCTCCTGGGTAAAATGTGAGAGTTGAGAAGTATGACATAAGCATTAGTAGCCTTTGTGCCTCTTGATAGCTCTGCTGAATCTCCCAAGACTCTAAAAGTTGATTTGTCAGCTTAACATTAGCTTCAGCCTTAGCTGCAGCAGTAGCTGTTGTTTCACCTTTATCAGCAGAAATGGTACAGCTACTGGAGGGACTGATGTGGTAAATCTTTTTGTGACACCATTTTGTTTTTGCCACTATCTCTAATTGGTTTGCTCGTGCACTCTGCATCCCTAGCTAGATAGGCTGAAAGCTTCATCACACTTTAATTAGAAAAGAGCTATTTTAAAGTTACAGAGTTGACTAATTTTATTCATCAAGTCTCTAAGGGTCACATTTTCAAACTGGACCACTAAAAATGCCAATGGTGATATTTTGCAGAGGCTGAATCCACAATACTGCATTATAAGCATCATAATTCGACACATTCACAAAAATTAATGTAGGTCTGCAGCTACAAGTACAACACGGTGGTGGTATAAAAAATTAACTGACAGCTTCCATCTATTTGACCAAGTTTGGATGCCCAGTATTGAATGGTTGGATATAAAGTCACTTTGGCATGACTCACTATTTCTTCTTTTTTCTTCTATTTCCTTGTCATATTAAATTACTATATTTTTTCATTAATATGAAATTAATATATTAGTTTGCAAAATAAGGCAAAAAAACCATAGCAGAAGTACGTGTTGCCTCAGGAGGATCCAGAGGATTTCTAGGACAGCCTTAGAATGGCTGATGAAAAGTTCAAAGGTGATGGCACTGAACTTTCTGAATGTCCACATTCTCATCTCTTAGCCAGGGTGTGGGAGGGAGAGACAGAGATCAGGGCGATCACCTGAGCTGAACCACGCACTCTGTGCAGGGAAATCTTGCATTGTCCTGCAGTGACTTGTGGCACTGCAGAGCAGACACTGCAATCTCTCACCTGCAAATCCCTCCCTGGCTTCATTGCAGTCAGAAACATTTCTCACTACAGCAGAATCCAGTTGTTCATGGTTCTGAAGATATTATACCTTCAGACAGTCTCCAGGACAGCCTTTATGTGGGAAGGGATTTTCAGTTTGTTCAAGCATATTGGGATTTTTATTGTTCTGGGTCCTGATGTATGGGTCTCTGATGCAGCCTGTTCCTTCTGTGTTTAGCTTATTTTTTTCTGCCAAATAAAATCCATTTCTGTTGTACAAACTAGTAGCATTGTAGTTCAGGAGGGATCTCTGGCTTGGTATTCCAGATAGGGGGTAGGTCACAAACAGCCACATCACAAATGAAAAACACACCTTGCTTATGCAGGTATGCTGAATGTTTTCTTCACAGTGCATTTTTCTTCTATCAGGTAGATAATATAGTAGATATTGTCAGGTAGATACATATAATAAAGCTAAACTGGATAGCCTATAATCCAGTTTTGAAGATAAAGCCAGTCAGCCCAGGGCTGGTGGAAGGTGGTGGTAGTAGGAAGCCACTGCTGACATGCTGGAACAGTGAGAGTTCTGTGACCTACCTGCAACAAGAGGAGGCAGCCCTTTATTAGCTCTTTTGTGTTTGTGTAGAACTGCGACATCAAATTGCCCTTTGATTTCTAAAGCCTTCAATTTGTTTGTTGCTCTGGTACAAAGAAATTTCTTAAGCAACAGTTAACATAATCTCTTTTCCTTATTATGGTTTTAGATGTTATCTCAGTATCTTTCTTCATGTACAACGATAGAGAGAGTGGAGCAAGAAATCTATCCTCACTTGCTAATCATCAGAGAGGGATTCACCTTGATTAAATGCAGTTATGCTACATCATATTTCCCATCTCTCACTGTAAGGCTTTGTGTTAATGGAATATGGAGCTTCATGATGTATTCAAGCAATTTGGATGGCACTTACTGCATTTTGTTTCTTTGTTTAGGTGTTGAGAGGGTCTGCTTGCTTTTTCTCTAAAATCCCTAATTTCTGCCTGTATTTTTTTCCTCCATTATTTCCCTGTCCCTAATTGTCCCAAATATGAAGCCCAGGAGAAAGTGTTTTGCAAAGAACAGCCGAAGGTGCATTTTTGCTGTGTCCTGTTATGCTAAAATGTTTGTTATGTGCACAGAAAAAGATCTGCAGTTTATGGTAAGGTAGAATTTGTGCACACTTGGCAATTCCAAGTGTGATTGGAATTGCCAATCCAATGATTCTGCATTTCCAACAGTGATTCTGATTCTACATCTTGAACACTGAAATTTTGTGACAAAATTTCATCTTTTAATCTCATTTCAAACGTGCAATGCAGGTGGTTATGTGCTGATGCTTCTAGTTTCCTTTCTTTCATACTGTTCTGTCTGTTTATGGTGGGCAGCAAAATGAAAGTTGGATGGTCATTGCAGGGTCACTGGAAACACTGCCATGCTCTCATGGCTTTGCACCTCCTTGCCATCCAGCCACCTGCAAACCAATTTGATTTCTAGATCTAAGTTTGTGCATATGGGTGGAGGAACAGGCTGAAAACAGAAATATGGACTATGCTTAAGTTTTGATGTATCTTCGTTCATTATATCACACTGATTTTTCTGTTTAATATAAATAATATAATAGAAATAATATAAAAATGTTTAAATGTTTCATTTTAGTTTGTTGCACCAAACAGGTGTTTTCTATAGTGTGGTTTGAACTGTTTTTCTTCACAGTACTCTGCAGTGACTCATGGGAAGCATAATTCAGATGCTTTCAATTAATCAGTTTCAGTTTCATTTTAAAACAAAAGCAAGCCCCAAACCTCCTCCCATTATTCAAAGGGAGTTCCTGCCTGACAGATATATTCAGATTTTATGAGACAATCATAACGTTTTGATTCTTATGCCAAAAGCCCTATTTTTCCTGGAAGCAGAATTTTATAAAAAATTCTCACCCAGCTGTAGTGAGATACTTTCATGATTACAGCCTTGCAGAGAGAGTGAAACATGAATGGCAGTTGTTTTTCCTAGAATATTTTCCAGTGTCCTCTACATCTATATCCTGCTGTGTATTTAGGTTCTCATTTTCTTCTGAGTTTAGGGCTCTTCCTTTGTGTCCTTGTTCTTTCGGGAAGTTTTATGCAATGAGAAGGTTGGGCTGCCAGGAAAGTCAGACTGGAGAGTACTAAAATGTCATGCAGACAGCTCCATTAATAAATGTGGTTATTTCATATCTGAAAGGTGAGGAAAATGGTTCTGTTTGGGACCTACTTGGAAGAGGCAAACAAGCCTGTGATAGGACACTTCTGTCTGCCAAAAAGCCAGCTGTAGTGAAGGCTTGGATGATGCTCAAAGGAAAATCAAAACCAAAACAGGATTACACAGACCTTCCCAGCCTCTGAAATGGTTTGATCTATACATCACAAAATTCAGGTTTCTTCTGTGAAGACCTCCACGTAACAACTTCTTTAGTGATTCTGGAACTAAGTAGTGTTGGGCCATGGCAATGTACTGCTTAAAACTCAATTATTTTAAAAAAAAATCTGAATTAATCAATAAACAGAAGGCCTCAGATGAACCTCTTATTTATTCTGTGTATGTAGGACTTTTATTTCATTCACTGAGATCTACTTATGGCAGGTAATTAAGTATTTTTAAATGGTTAGAAGAAAGTTGTGTTCAGTTTGCTGGGGTTGGGGGCTGTCTAGAATGGCTTGAAGCTCACATTGTTTACGTTTCTGTGAACAGTAAAGACAGATTACAAATTAGCTTGCTTTATTTCACCAGCCTCTTAGAAAAGAGGTATTGATGAAGAGGAACAGGCACCCAAATTTTCATTATAGCTGATATAAAAGTATGCCTTTCAGTAATCAGTCCTGTGCTTTTCATGTTAGATGTCTTGGGTTCTACCTCCAGCATGTTCCAATGTCCTCAAATTAAATGCCAAAGAAATCAAAGGTAATAAAGCCATTTAGAAACCTAAACATCTTAGAAAAATCTAGGCCCTGGAGTCTTAAACGCTCTGTAAATGTTGCTGCCGAATATTATCCTAAGAGTAAAGGAAGTTTGCATTCTGAGATTCATGTGCTTCCAGGAATATCACCACAGCCACTACAGCAACAGCACCTGGGGCTGCTGGCTGCTCCCATTTCCAGCACAGCAAGGGTTCAGGGCTCCTGAACTTCATCAGCTGGGCCAGGACAGGTGTATGGCAACACACAGGGCACTGCTGAGGTGCTCTTCTCAAGGTAATTTACAGGTTTTCCAATATTACTGACAGAAGGATAATAATGAATTTTGAATATTTTATTATGGTTTGTGGGTTTTTGGTCATGTACACTTGGTGCAATATTAAACTTGCAGGTGTGTATGTGTGTATATATATGCAAATATGCATAGATGCATATTTACCTTCTGTTAAATACTTGAGACATGCCTGACATGGAAATTCTGGCAATGTGTATCAAAAAACCACTGAAATTTCTGAAGATTAAATTGAGTAGATTATAACAAAATTCTTTAAAAAACCAGCAATGTCTTGCATTTCTTTCATACACCTTTGCTGTCCTAGGTTATACTCATCGAGTGGGCTTTGAAGCCTCCACCCTTGTATTGCTAAACAATATTTTCTGTTTTCCCTTCCAACTCCAGTCTTCCTTACACACCCTGGAGAAATAGTATATATGAAACAAATTAAGAATGTGCGGGGGGGGAGCTATCTTAAAAAAATTCTTGCTAATTAAATTTAGTCTTTTGTATCAGAGTCAGACCAAGAGCCTTTTGAATATCAACAACACATCTTGAACTGGTTCTAATTTCCACTGAAATTATCATCTGGATCTGCAGAAACACTGTGACTGGGTCTGGCCAAGTGTTGTTGCTGTGCTTTCCTACACTGGAACATTCCCTCTTTGCCCTCCTCTCTGCCATGCAGGGTAGCACCTTCTATTCCAATGGCAGCAACATGATCAGAAAGCAATCCATATTGTGGGTGACATGTGAAACACAGCTCTACATAATGTATTTGGATAACCATTGATTTCTGAGTTTTGCAGATAATTCTTCACTAAAATTCTGTAACTGGAAAAAAATTATTCTTCCGCATGACAGAAAAAGGACAAGTATTTTTTTTAGCAGGAAAAGAATTTTTATTAGGATCTGATTTTTGTATTTTGTAAATACAACTGCATCTGCTTAAGAAAGAAATATTAGCAATTTTTATCCATAATCAAAATGCTAAAAAAATATTTTTTTCTCATCCTGTCTTTTAGCTTTCTTTGAAGTCACAATATTAAACCTCCTTAAAAATATTTATGTGTATTTAGTTAACAAAAGCTCCTGTAAGTTGAATCCATGCTGGCAAAAGGTTCAGGTAAGCTCTCTATATAAGCTTACAGACAATTGTGTAAATCTTCAGCCATTAAAGAGAAAGGAGAAAAAAGCCATCCTCATTACACTGCTGTCATTTACTCTTCATCTCCTGTCCTCTTTAGCAGCATTAAGATGGGATGTAAATTTGCCAGTTAATGCTGTTAGAAAATGGATGGTTCAAGAAGGGCAGGAATTAGAGATCAGTATTAGGTGCAGATAAGCTCCTTTTCCTCCGCAGTGGCGGCTGTTTAACATTCATGGGAAAATCATCATCAAACAGCGTTATCACAGCTCTGTTGATGGCTGAGGAACTTCATCACTATGATAATTTTTTTTTTATAGCTGTGAGCCAAAAAGCTCCCTTTTATTTCTGCTGTCTATAACTGTGATAGAAGCTTGTTTGTATGGGTAGGGTATTGCAAACTCTTAGCTCTTCAGCCAGGTTTGATTTCTTTCCACCATCGCTCCCCCACTCAACCCCTTGTGTATGTTGCACTAAACAGTAATGCTGATAAAAAAAAAAAAAAAAAAAAAAAAAAAAAAAAGAGTTCTCAAACAATCCTTCAAAGAATAACTGATATTTTTATGATCAGTAATTCAAAGTTTGACAAGTGATGCCATTCTGTAATGAAACTGTCATCCATTTTGTGGTGAGTTAAGGGTAGAGGCTATAAAGCAAAAAGCAAACATCCAGGGATGAAGTGGATATCTGATGCCATGTGAACCTGACCACGAGGTGCTTCAAGGATCACAACATGGCTAAGAGCTACTTTGTTTTGCTTTTTTCATCATCAGGTGAAAAGGTTCATAGGCTGTTACATCTTTTTATCCCCTCCAACCCGAGAAAGGGACTGTACTTATCTGTATTTTCTTGAATTTCTTCTAACTTAAAGTTACGTGAGTTCATCTGTAGGTGTTTTGTCACAACATGCAGTGTCCAATTTTAAACTCATTGAATTTCTGTAAGAACTTACCTCTAAATGGTATTTCTACCCCATGCTCAGCCATCTTTGAATGTATCTGAGATGTAGATCATGGTTTTTTGCCTTATACTCGTGAGGAGTGAAGATACACAGTTCCAGACTGTATGCATTCTTCCAGGGGAGATAAGGTGCTATTCAAGGAAATTTTTTAATTTATTAAGGTTCTCAGCTAGTTCTTCTTTGCAGCTTTGACCTCATTTTTTGTAGTTTATCTGTTCTAAATGACATTTCTCATTTTGAATATAGCTGGAAAACATTGTGCTAAACAGCAATTTTGTAGCCTCCACAGCACCACCTGATAATTTTGATATTTCCACTTTGAATTCAGTATTGATTTGATTACTTAGGTAATTTACTTTTGACACAAGCTCGTTCCTTGTCTTTTCCTGAGCAGGGAATTCCAATCATGACATGTTGTGCTGAATTATGTTTGGAGTTTAGAGATAAGGACTTTTGTCTACTCGAGACTCTGCTTAGGCCACCAAACTCATTTCCCATAGGAGGAGGGTTTGAATCCAGTCAGGAACCTAAAGGTGAAAGGACAATGCTTTATAATTTAAATATTACCATATAAACATAAGTTTAAAGTACTTACTGTGCAGTTGGGGGAATAGTAAAGTTATTTTGAGTGAAATTTGAATGAACTGTTGCCTAAAGAAGGGGACCAAGAGACTCCCAAGGCTGCTGACTTCCAAAGGTCCCAGTTGCCTCCAGGGTGACCCCTTGGCTCTGGAAAAGGCTGCCAGGCTTCTCCTCAGCTTGACTGGCATCATTGGGAATGGTGCCAGGAGAGCCTTCCTGGGCTGCTGCCCTGCTCTCCCCAGTGTTGTCACCAAGCTGCTGCCAGAGCAGGGCTTTAAGGAGACCAAAGGCTTCATCTGCTGAGCTTCAATTCAAGGGAGCTCTCAGCCATGGCCAGAACGGGGTGGGGCTCCCAACTGTTATTGTAATCCTGCATGCAATCATTGTCATCAGTGATTCAATCATTCTTCATGGCAAAACAAGGGTGCACTCAAATAAAAAGGCATTCTAGTCCAGATTGCTGCTGAGTGAGAAGCCACCAAAGCTCCTGTGGGAATCCAGCTGAGGCAGCTGTACTCTTGCTGTGTAACAACCTCAGAGACTGAAGATGGGTTAATTTTTCTTCAGACAGAAAGTTTGTTTCTTCTTCTGAGTTTCTGAAAGAAATAGTCATTGTATAACCAAGATATTTTTTCAGGAACCATCAAAGGCTTTTGAAAAAGTGGAGGACTTGTGATGTTTGGGTTTAGTTTGTTTCAGAAGGGTAGTAATAAACATTATAATAATTAGCAATAACTATTATAGAAAATTCTATTCGCTTCTTCTCCTTAGTTCTTACTTTTCTAAGCAGGTAAGCCCATCTAGTTTCATCAGCAAGTACTGTAGAAGAAATCATTTTTTAATTTTTGGATTCCTGAACTAGATAAGATTTTGTATTGCAGTACCTGTACAATTTCCTCTCTGTGTTCAAAGGGGAGGAAGCTTGTGTTTCCATAACACTGACCTTAAGATACTGTAGTAATGTTACAGTGACATGTGAATGTTTTCTTGCCTTTTCCAAACTGCATGAAGCCTCTGAAATGTGCAAACATATTGGGGTGTTTCTGTATTGCTCAGGTTGGCTTCATGACCCATTTAAATATCCTGGGCTATATTCACTTTTTCCTAGGACAGCATAGTTTCTTGTATGGTTCATTTTAAAATAACTTGACTTAAAAAAAAAAAAAAAGAAAAAGGGAAAAAAAAAGAGTGCCTTGGGTTCACAAGAACAAAAGACAATGATTGTAATTTGCCTCTGCCCTTTAGCAAAGCAATCAGCAATTTTCTAGTATTTTACAGTCATCCATCTAGCTATCTGTTCATCTTATAATACCCTTACTTTTTCTTGGAAATATTCAAATTTATTAACCTTTTAGCAACTGGAAACCACTAAAATGTTGTGGTTGTATTAACGAAGAGGAAACTTGTCTGTGCAAATATTTGTGTGCTAATTTATTGGTTTACTCCCCTTTTTTATAGGCAAAAATTGTCCAAATATTGGTAGCTGCTACCTTGACTTCCACCTGGGCAGGGTGGTAGGAAGGCACATTATTCTCATGAGGAAGGATCTTCCACAGCAGTGCAAGGAGGCACAAGGCAGCTGGTGTTGGCTTGTTGGATCCCACTGGAATGTGGAAAACATGGGAGGATCTTTGGTTGAGACAAGGCTGAGTGCTACTCATGTACTGATTTTGTCTTGATTATTTAAGGGTTCTTTCTCAAGCAGTAATAGAGGGCATATTTACCTGTATTAATATAAATGGACTCTGTATATCATTGGTAAAAAAGGCATTTTTTAAAAATTACAATTCATCATTCAATGTTTTCTGAAGTATCATGCAAAGATATCTGATCAGACTCTGCACAACCTAACTCAGATACTGACAGCAAAGCACCTCCATCAACACAGTGCTCAGCTGGCTGAGCAGCCCTGGGCAAGCTCAGATTGCAAGGTTGTGCAGACATAACAACAGTCTCAGCCTTGATGGCTGAGGAAATCCAGCACTTCTGATGTGAAAAGTGAGGTGCTTTGGGCCTCAGCTGTTTGTTCTAGATACTGCAAACCCACTGACTGCTCTTGAAAATTTGCAGTGCAGATTGAAAAGTGGGCCAGACTGCAGCAGGAAGATTGATTTGAATAAGGCTGAGCTCCTAGTTGTAAAAATTATAAAACTAGGCACAGATGAGATGGTTCTAGAGGACAGAACCATAAGAACTCGGGGTTGGATAGTTACTGAGAATACAAACAACCCTTGGATGAAAACAGTAGGACAGTTTTGAGTAAAAACATTCTAAGTACTGACCACAAATGGCAACAACTCATCTGCATTTCAGGAAGGTGAACCTAATCAAATTATCTTCAAGTTTGATCTTACATCTTTCATTGATTATTTTCTTATTCTCTGCCCAGGGAATCTGCTGAGACACTTTTCTGGGCAGCAATATCGAGGGCTTAAGCTCACCTGAGCTGACATTGCCCAATGATGGTATTTAGGGATTCTGCAGTGTCCAGAACTGTGAGTCTCTTCTTGCTCCAGTCCTTTTCCAGGCATAGACTCACCTTCCTCCAGGCATGATTCTTGATCAGAGGAGTTTACATTTACTAGTCTCTGTGGCTAGAATTCCTGCTGCAGCCTGTGGACTTGTATGTGTTTGTTCATGCTCACTTATGCACTGGAGCTGGAAAGATGCAAACAAGTAATTGCACAGCACTGCTGAGCTTTGTGCTCTGATACCTCTGGCTGCCTCAGCCCCTGTATTCTGCAGGGGCAGGGACCATGTGTCATCTCCTCTCAGTGACTTCTGTATGTACCAGGACAACCAGAAACTAAGCAAATTTTGGACATTTATCTGTAACCTTTAATAATTTGCTATGCATATCCACTCATTCCTTTGTTATATTATCAATATTCTGCAGTGCTACTGGTTTTAATAAGAAGCCTTTTCACTGGTTTTCTTTGTTCTAGTCATCTAATCTCCTAATGGAAGTTTCTAATTAAATTCCTACAGCCATTTTCAAACTGTGTTTTGAATAACAAAGTCTTGCAAATGCTCAAAGTGTATCTCTTCCCCTGGCTTGGATGCTCTACCTTCCAAATAGCTGTGGAGAAGTGATGCAGGTCACTGTGGAGAAATGTTGCTGAGAACCTCTCTCAGCTGAGTGAGAGGGATGCAAATTATACATTTCCTATACAGGAAATAATGCAGAAGGTCTAAATCTTCTAGAGTCTTACTCACAGTTTTAATGAATTTTGAACTGATGAGGAAGAAACACCAGGTATTAATGAAGCAACAAGCACTTTCCTGGTGGACCTGGTGCTTCACAGAAGCTGAGAAACCAGGATCACCAGTGAAATGTATAACTTCTCTATCCACAACCCTCTCATTTGGGTTTGAGCTTTATGCACTGGGTGCAGCTAAGGGTTGAATTACTGTCATTCATATCTCATCAGCATTCTTCAGCTACTTCTGCAGCAGAAAGGAGAAAAGTGGAAAGAAAAGGAAATGTCAGAATCAGCTCATAAATATGGTGATTATGATAAATATGAAAGACTATGTTTGTCTAATTGATCCTTCTTTTATTAATCCCAGGAAATATTGCTACTGGCATGTGCTGCCATTTCCAGCTGGGTCAGCAGAAGTACTCAGAGAAATGTTTCTGGCCAAAAGGTAATTCTTGGTGCCCACATCTGCACGTGGTTCTGCACACAGAGATTTCTGCATACAGACCTGCTCGTCCTCTGCTGTGCAGCTCAAAGTTCCTTGACTGCACACTTGATGTGAAATCCTCAGCCAAAGCTCTCTCTTTCTCCCCTTTCCCTAAAGCACTGTTACATTCCTGCTTCTCCTGCACACCTGCAGAGGATATTGTTTTGGCCAGAAAAAGATGAGCCCAGGTGGTAACATAATGCACATTGCATCTAGATTTAACACCTGTTGCACAAAGGGCTTATGAGTTTTAATCAGTTTTATGCAAGTTTCTGGCCCTCTGGTTTTCTACTTTTTTGTTTTAATCCTGTTTAATATGCAGACAAAGACCAGCAATAGATTTATTTAGAGGTGGTTCAGATTTGCTGTCAGGGGGCTGCTCACAGAGGGTCTGTGTTTCAGAAGTGTTTATTTCCTCTTGCAAAAGCATATATGCATAAATTAAAAGGTCTTTAAATTTTAAAGATTTATAAATTCAGCTTTTTAATGTTATAATAATACCCAAGTTATCTGTAGTCAGGCTTACCTGACAGTCATAAAGCATGGATTCCATGCATAGTTGACTTTCAGGACAAGATAGTTTTAATTCAAAACATTTCTGCCTTTCCCCTATCTATGGGATGTCTCATTTACAGACTGGTTTCAGAGTTGCTACTCCTGGTGCTTTATTGCAAGCATAGAACAATTTTTAGGTTGAAATTAGATCTTACAAAAAATGAGGAAAGGCCTTTGAAATTCCCTATATGAACAGTGCTCAGTACTCAGAAATGTCAACATTTCTGCTTCCTCCACAGAGGCTTCTGTCCAGCATGGCACCCTAGCACCTGTGCTTTTAATTTTGTTGTTTAATAATATTTTTGACTCTTGAATGGGAAGTTTTGTGATATACTAGAAAAATAATTTATAGGAAAACTATTCAGAAAAATGTATTAATCTGATCATCTTTTTAATTCTATTTAGTTCCATTGACAACACTCTTAACCATCACCTGAAAAAAAAAAAAAAAAACCTTATTCTAAACATTTTTTCTGAGCTTGGAAATTTTATTCCCATTCTAGGAGAAAACTTTGAAATTGCAACATTCTTTTAAAAGTGAAAACAGACAGGCAAGCTGCCAGTTTTCCAATATGTTTGTGAATAAATTCCCTTACCTTTTTCCCCAAATAAAAGACTGGTTATCTCCGTGGAGGAGACTCCAGTGCAGAAACCCAAATGCCTTATCAGAGATGTAGATTTCAGGACAGACAGTACATTGCCTGTAAACTTGCAGCTCAGATGACAGATGGAAACCTGATAAAGTGAGTGTGCTGATCACTGCACAGAGATTAGACTCTAATTTGCATCTTGTCTTCCAATAACGTTTGCTCTGTTTTTGACTTCAAATGTACCTGAGCTTTAAACTCAGGCATTTGGGGCCTGAGCTTATTTAAACTTTTTTTTTTTTTCAAGTGGAGTATTTCTGTTTAGCTGGATTCTAGTTCTGCATCTAACAAAATACAAACACTTCAAGGAACATGTGTCAGCATTTCTGCCCCCTCAAAATTCACCACGGGGGCTTTGTCTGGCCCTGCACCCTAGCAGCCATGCTTCTAAGTTTTTGTGCTTAACAAAGGGTCTCAAGTATCTCTTTGAGAATTCCACTCTAATGTGTATTTCTGAGAAATATCTCCTCTTCCCCAAAGTGCTGGGGGATTTTCCAGCTGGGTAAGCCTGTTTACAAACAGGAAGGAGCTCAGGGTCCTTCTTGAGGGCCACACCCCCCAGGCACTGTGGAGGTAGGTTGACATCAGCTAGCCTGCACAAATATTTGCTTGCATCTTTGCCATTTTCAAATTCTGTCTCTCTTGTTTACTCTTCTCTGTCCCTGCCTATCATGTTTCTTTCCTGGCTGTTGCCATTAGCATGCAATCTTTCTATTCTGTGCCCTAAACTAAAGCACTTTTGTCAGTCATTATCTGAAAGACTCTTTATTAATAGGCATAAAGAACAGTGCTGGTGCCTAATGCACATAACTCTAGTGCCAGTACTCTTCCTATGAGGTGCCCAAAGGCTTTTCCCGCTGGGCATTGCAAGGCCAGTGTGCAGCTGACCTCAGGTTAAAAACTTCATTTCATCCATTCAGTATGTAAAGATTTGTAGGAGCAGAAGAGAGGAGGCTGAAGGACAGCAATGAGGAGCTGGATCTCCTTACTTTCCCATCATTTTCACTGGAGTACTGGAAATTTCACAGTGAAATTCCACAGGGTGAATGGAGATTTTGATGTCATTAAGCCTGTGTGAATGGCAGTATTTAAACATGGCATTGTACATGACATGGCATTGTCAACAGAATATGGCTTGAAATGCTTCAAATTTGCTCTGGGATGGTAGAAGTAGGATGTGCTCTTTAAGCAGCCTTGTGTAAATTTGAGTAAGATCATGTTAGGCAGTTTGAATATATTCCCACTCCTCTTGAACAGTAAAAGGTATAATTTCAAGCAGTTCTGCTTTCTTGTGAGTTGAAGACATTCACCACCCGTGGGACAGAGACCTTGTCCCTCTAAGGAGAACACCAGAGAAAACTGGTTTCAGGTAACTGATCACAGAATCATAGGATTGTCAGGGCTGGAAGAGACTTTCAAGATATCTAGTCAGCTGTAAGCCAAGCACCACGACAACCACCCTTAAACCATATCCCCCACAATCCTAAAATCCTCCTTTGGATCTTAGCATCCCTTTCTAAGCATACCTTTCAAAGGTGGTGCAAAAACCCTCGTGAGCAATAGCTCAAGGAGGAAACAGTTTTACCACCCTTATCTTGGAGTTCTGGATAGTCCATTGAATACTTTCCCAAGCACTGTGGGGAAAAAAGTTTTGATGCTCATGCAAGCTCTCCAGCCCTACACACAGCTCAAACCTTAAGCCTTTTTTTTTTTTTTTTTAAGTAGCAATTAATGAGAATCGTGATCTAAAAATTAAAATGGTAATGAGCTTTTAGCATAATGAAAAGAGCTTGTACAGGCAAGAAAAAGCATTTGTGGGTCTCTGAGTCACATTACTCCCTAAATACAAAAGCAGATGTTAGCCTTGGCTGGAATGAGGCATGTTGACTTGTTTCATTTTGCACAAAAACCCTCATGTCACACACAAAGAGGATGCTCTCGTGTCTCCAACCTCATATTCTGGTGTTCTTCTTCTCCAAAGCTTTGTGAATTTTGGGCTGAGAAATCATTATACTCATTTTGGACTGATTATATTTTCCTCTGTTTGCACATCCTTATTACCTTCCCATTGAATCATAGACTGGTTTTGGTTGGAAGAGACCTTAAAGGTCATCCAGTTCCTACCCCCTGTCATGAGCAGGGACATCTTCCACTGGAAGGTGGAAGGTACATTTCAAAATGTATCAGTACAGAATCATGTACAGTCAATGATTTAGAAGTCAAATAAATAGCTAAGATAGTTTAAATCTGTAGAAAATAATGTCATTTTTATGTGCCACAAATTATACCTGGAGTAATTCAGGTGAGATTCAACAAAATTGCTCCAAATTAAAAATAAGTACAAATATATTATCTGATCTTTCTCAGTGAGTGCAGACAAGAGAAATACCATTCTGAGGAGAGAATGAAACTGACTTTTGATGAGTAACTTGGTTGCTTTTTTTGGATGAATAAGAGACATTTTACAAGTCTTACAAGTATCCAAATATAACAATGAAACTTCTCTCTGTGGCAAAGACACCTAAGAACATACAAGAATTTGGAAAAATATACAAAAACATGTAAGTTTTAAGCTTGACCTGATAAACAACTCATTAATGTTGTAGCTAGAGTTTGTTCCTCACTGTTGGCTGAAGTGATGAGTTGAATAGATGTCCAGGTTTTTTTTCATCTGGATTGAGAGTATATTTCATTTCTGGGAGAAAAAAAGCATCATTCAGAAGAAGAGTCTTTGTTTTTGAAATAATTTTCTTTCTTTTAACATTTACAGAACATTCATCTATTTGAAGTCTGGCTCCCAAATATAACAGGTTTTATCTCAGAGGCATGAAAAAATGTGGTAAATTTAAAAAAAAAAAACAAAAAAAAACAAAAAAAAACAAACCACCAAACAAAAAAAAAAAACCACATAAAGACTGAACAAGCAAAACAAAATGTATTTTAAACTGTTTCCAAGTGTTTTGAGTTGTTTAGGCAGAGGCGGTACCTACATTTGGGGTCTAATGGAGTGTCAGGGATATTTCCTGGATATCTTTTCTTTTTTTCTGATTTTGTTTTATGAGCATAATTTGAACCTACCTCATTAAACAAACATATATTCTCACAAACATTCCCTTTACATTTCATGGCAGTAGCTTATCACTCTTCATATTTTTTGGCTCGCTATTCTATTGACTTCTTAAAAGTTGGAAGAGTTTGAAAAATAAGAAGTCTTGCTCTCAACCAAACAACTTTAAGAAACTCAGTGTGAGTTTTCAAAAGTGTTGCTATAAAGAAAACACCCAATTTGCATGCTGTGTCTAAGGGATTTGTGAGATTAATTTTCTTGTTTAGCTTTGAAAATCTTGCCTTGAAGACTCAATCTCCCAATTCAGTGTGGAGAAGGGGAAGGTCATGGATTGCCACGTCCAGGACACAGATGGTTCCTGTGTCACCAGGGCAGTCCCTGCCATGGCTGTTGGAGCATGTCTTGCTGAAAACCCTGTTCCTGAATGCCCTTAGCAGCCAGCTGGGAGGTTTAACAGTTTAAATTTGGCTCCTAAACCCTTGACTGAGACTCATCCTAATGAATATGGGGTTTTATCCTCCCTATCTAACACAATTGTGGACATGCTTATGAATATCTCATTTTTTATGTATTGGACACGGCTCTCCTGTCAATCCATACATGCAAGCTGTGTCTGTAACTTTTGTATTTTTTGGTCTATCTAATGAGTAAAAGAAAGTGACGCTTAGAGGGAAGCCTGTACTGCAAACCTGTGAGGCTACCTGTGCAAATGAGATTTTCATGAAGGGGAGGCGGGGGTAAACACTAACTCTTCCAAACAGGTTTACAAAAGAGATACAGTGCACCATATTATCTACCAGAGCTCTGGCTTTTCACTCGGGGAGACAGACATTAGGGTGCATTAGTACTATCATTTGTATGTCTGTAAATATCAATAAAGTATGTTATTTGGCATTCACATTGACACAATGAAGGACGAGAACTATCCTTTTCAGGAAATTTCACAGAGCCATTCACAAACAAAAGCTCAGTAATTTAATCTTTCAAAAGCTCAATAATGCTAAGTTCAAAACTGCAGGTTTTAAACTAATGTACCTGATAAGTAATGATGACAGAATTTAAAAGGTCCATTATTTGGTAATCTAATATTCCCAATCCCAGTTATCTGTCAAAGAGAATACTCTCCCTTAAACAGCGCTAATGCGTTCACATCTACATTCATCTCTTAGGGAGAAAAGAAGCATTCTTTAGGGCTTTATCTGCTCCCAAATGTCTGACTCCACGAGGAGCCATTTCGCACTGCTGCCGGGGCTGTGTAAATGACTCCAAAGTCTTTGTGCCACGGGTGCGATTTCTTACGGATGCGCCCGATCCGGAGTCCCCGCGAGGCGCTGCCAGCCCTCGGTGTTCCTGACATGCTGTGCCTGCTGCCTCTCGATCCTCTGCTGCTTCTCCTCTCCAAACAAACATCATGCTCATGCCTTTGCTCCTGACCTGCTCTTCTTGCTCCATGTGCTGCTTTTCTGTGCAGCACAACTCTGTTTTTCTGTCGTCATCCCCCATCCATACTCGAAAAAGTCACGGGACCGGATTTGTGAATTTGTGAATTTGACAGGATTCACAAGGGCACAGTTTAAAAGGGCTGTTCCTCTCCTTTCTAGGGAATGATGTGTGATCATATACACAAGAGATAGAGGATCAAGTGTGCCTCAACTGCCCATGGTCTCTGAATTCATGCAGGGTGCCATAGGGAAATGGAGTCACTCTGTGTTTTCCTTGGATTTGCAGCCCAGGCTCCTTCCTCTCAGTTTACCTCCTCTGGAAATTTCTCAGCTCTTTAAATTTCATCACTAGAGAAGGTTTGGGCCCTGAGTAAAGTGAGTCTGCCCTGCTCCATTCTAAATTCACAGAACCATAGAATGCTTTGGCTTGGAAGGAACCTTAAACACCACCTGGTTCCACGCCCCTGCCGTGGGCAGGGATGCCACCCACTTGAGCAGTTTGCTCAGGGCCCCATCCAACGTGGCCTTGAACACTTCCAGGAAAGTGTTCCAGGCATCCACAACATCTCTGGGCAACCTGTGCCAGTGCCTCACCACCCTCTGAGCAGAGAATTTCTTACTGACATCTAATCTAAACCTCTCCTCTTTAGGTTTAAGACCATTCCCCCTTGTCCTATCCCTCACTATCCAGACAAATAAAAAACTATTCCTGTGTTCAGGCTGAGGCAGGACTTTTCAAAGTGTGTGTGCAATAGAATAAAAGCAGTCGCTACTTCAGGAGCACAGCACTTTTTCCTGGCTGCATTTTTCAAACACTGAAGTAGAATATATATATATAAGTACACACAGAACTCCTTGTGGTTTTTATGTCTTTTGCTGTCTTGATTTTCAGAACTTAAAGACACCACAAATTGACCCAGAAGGAAACTTTTCTAAATCATTACATGTATCAATATAAAAGCTTTATTTGCAATGCTGCCTGGAGCACTGAAACAATGTGATTTCTCTGTGAATCCTATGGAGCAGCATATAAATACACTTGGCATAGTGTTGTAAAGGAGTTCTGAAGGTGGCGTTAACTCAAAGGTTTTCTGTACAATTCAAAGAAAGGAGAAATGGTCAGAATTGTGGTATTGTTGAGAAAATGTAGCTGTTTGCTATGTCTGCAGGCTATTGCTTTGGGAAAGTAGTTAAGTGGAAATTGCTTTTAAAAAAAAATTCCAATCCTGAGTCAGGAAAGAAAGTCTCATGTTCACATGTGAAAGCAGCTCTGTTTAAATTTAAAGAGTGAAACGAAATGTCCAGTTCAAGGTATAGTAACTATCCATGTGTAAAGCACTTAGTCCTATGAATAAAGAGGGAGTACATATTAAAAAATATTAAGTTGCATATTAAAATTATTAAGGAATCTGTCACATTCAATAAGCAGATATATGGTTATAGTCTGTCATACAAGGCTGCTTCAAAACAACACCCCACCACTGCCCAGAGATCAGAGTGCCTTCCCAGCTCCTGCTGAAACCTGGGAGCTGCCTTGCTGCTGGGGTGGGTGCTGCCCATGCAAACTGGCTCCAGGAATCCAGTAAATGCCAGCTGGCCAAAGAACAGGACTTACTTCAATTAGGAAAATCATCCCAGTGGTGAAATTACCACAGCCATTTCCACAGGATGCATATGTGACCCTCTGGAAGCTGTGGAAATTTGCTAAATTTGCTAAATTTGCTATGGAAAACAAATGCCTCCATAGAGAAACCGAGCCACATATTCAACACCTGGCTGGAGACGAGGAAGCAGTTATCAGGCAGCTCCAGGAGAGCTCTTCACCAAGTGTTTAAATCTGCATTCATATTTCAGTGTTTTGTTGAATCATGGCAAGGGCAGCATGATATTAGTGTGACATGTGTAGCCCTTGTGGGAACACTGAACTTATGCATATCCATCCTTACCCCAGGTGTGGCAGCCGCCCTGCCAGCCCCGATCTGCTGCAGCTGAGGGGACAGCAGGCACAAACACTAACTTATAAAATGTTTACTCTCTCCCCAGCAGCATTTTACTCCTGGTTTTCCTCTATGGAAGCCTGCAGGGAAAGCTGGCCCTTTTAATCCTATTTAGCACATTAGGCATTTATTTGGTGATGTTTAGAAAAGTTTTGAGAGATTGAATTACATTTTCTTGCAGCTGTATGACTCAGAGCGATTCGTGTTTTCATCTCAGTGCCACAATGTACATGGGAATATCAAATCCTGTGTATGTGCCACTGAGCTGGGAGAATGTGCAGAATATCTTTGTGTTTCTCTGTCTCACTCTGACCCTTCAAAACCAAGGAGTACTCAGTTCCCACCTGATATATTGTATCTGATTGCCAAAGATAAATTGATCTTTATCTACAAAATGACACCTTTTCTTCTGCTCCCGTGAAAGCATCTTTCGGGATGATGTTTAAATAATTACATATTAAAGAACCTTTGCAATATCAATAATTAAAAGTAAATAGGTCAGAGACTTTGTTAGGGGCTTTCTGTATTTCTAGGTGGCTCCTTCTCAATTCCAAAGAAGTTAACTAACAATTTCTGCCTTTAGTTACTTCTTTAGTCAGATTTTCTTAGCTTTCATTGCTTCACTGCTCCTTTGGGTGCTTTTAAAAACCCAGTATGTTTGTTTTGATTCATTCTTCTGTTAAATACCAGACTTTGCACAGTTCAGTTCAGCGACCCATCAACTCAGGAATATGGATGTTTTCATTTTTTCAGGCTGGTCATTCTGTCCTTCTAACAAATGACAATCAGTATTCACAACTCGCTCAAAAACCTGTTCCAGGCCTGCCTTAAAAAGTCTGGATTTCTTCTCAGGTTTGTGGATTTCCCCCTTGTTACTTTTCTTTTTTTTTTTTCCTCTGAATTTGCTCTACAGGTCTTTAGCTCCAGCTAGTGGCTTACTCCAAAATGCAAATTTTGTCCAGTGCCTTAGAAGAAAGGTGGAGTTTAGTTGTAATTCTTACAGTATTCTGAAGTGTGTGTTGAGAGGGAGAATTATTCAGAGGCATTAGTTCTTCCTGGCTAATTTGAGTTAACCCACAAAATCTTTAAAATGTAATAAACACACTCCTTTATCCAATTGCAGGCTCCTGTGTTATCACATTGGGCCAAATTCTGCCCTCAAGTGAAGACTTGCATAGCTCCTCTGGACTTCAAAGGGACCAGCCAGTATGTGTCTTAAAGCAAAAACCCAGATGTTTTATCAAATAAAAAGCTCCTACTTTGCACCCTTCTTGTTGAGAGTTGGTGTAGCTTTTGCACAACATGCACAAACAAAACTAGAAAGCTTTATTTGTAAGTAGGGTTGGAGATTTGGATCCACCTTTGGTGGATTCCTCTTCTCTCAGGACTTTGTGGTGCACGTGGATCTCTTCTGGCTCTGGAAGTCCCTGGCTCAGCCTGGACTGGTGACAGAGGATTCCCTTGGCAAGCTGTCCCCTGGAGGAGTACAAAAAGGAAGATTTTGGGGGTTCCACTGGAAAGAGGGGTCAGTACCCCTGCTGAAAACCACTCTTAGGTGGATCTGAGCTAAGGTTCTGCAGATGCAACTGTGTCCTGCCTTGGTAAATCTGAGCCTGCAGTCACAGGCAGGGAGTGTTTGAGAGAAAATGAACTCTGGTGTGGAGGGGTGCAGGTTGTTTCCACATGAGGAGAGAAATAAGTTTTTCTAGGGACAAATGATTGTATCTTAATTCAATTAATTCACACAACCTGCCCTAATCCTCAGAATGTAATGTTTAAATGGTAAAACAAAATGCAGTTTAAATTCATAGAAACCCACACATCACTTTCTCCTCAAGTTTCAACTGGAAGTTTCATTGAAATTGTAGATAAAATAAGTATAATTTAAAACTCTTTTCTTTCCCTCAGCCCCCACCCCAAGAAGTACATATATCCATACTCTGTGGGATAAAAGCACATGGGCAGACACAAGTCAAGCTTTGTTGTGTGGCTCTCAGCATTGGCACCAATACAGATATGGCTGCCTTGGCAGCACTAGAGGAAACCCATTTGAATTCTACAATCCTCTTGTTTCAACCCAAAGACTCAAATGTCTGTTGTTTGTTCAAAGACTTTTATTGTTTTCATTTCATTACTTGGTGAACTGGATACTGGGACAGGTGTGTCTGCAGTCTGTTCATATTGACTGTCCATCTAAGACACTAGATAACATGATAATGCATTCCTGGGTTTCACAAACTTTGTCACTTCTGCCATAAAACCCTGGCACCCAGTGTAAATAAATATATCTAGAATATACTAAATTCAATCCAGGTCTCTCTCCAAGGGCAGTAATGTGTTCCTGAAGGCCTAACCTTCCTCATCAGGCAGAAATTCTGCTAGTTCTACTATATTGATTCCATCCTTTTCTGAAGGTGAGAAATGCACCAGAGTACATTAAGAGATTTTATGTCAACATCTCAAATGTAGCTTTTGCCAGAGCTGAAGCAAACTAAATAACATCTAGACTATGCAACACCAAGAATACCTGTGCCTGCCTTGATACAGATACAGCTGTTACTCTGCTTTGTCTGCTAATAAATCTAGGCACAAACTCATCTAGACATACAATTTATGTCTGTGTATATATATTTATATAAAAAATTATGCATCTGCAAACAGTCTTCCACCAATTTTTCAATTCCTTATCTCTCACAGATATTTTTATTTAATTCTAATATAGCAGAGAGTGACAGAACAAGTAGAATTGTTAAGTGCTTCCTAAGCTTCTGTTGTCAGTGTTATACCAAGGCAAAAAAATAACATGTTAGTGCTGTAATTTTCTACCAAGTGCATCAACAACACACTTGGGACACACGCAGAAGCCTATTGATCCACTAGGTCAGGGACCTGAAAATATTTGAAATTGTTCTTTAGAAAAATAAAATAACCCACACTCTTTTTGAATTACTGTGGTCTTTCAAAGTCCATATAAAGTATTACGCAAGGAGACAAAGCTATTTTACCAGGCAGGCAGATATTCCAAATTACTGGTTCTTAACAAGCATGGTAATACATCAGTCAAAAGCAATAAATTTAAACTTAATGAAATCTCAATTTGCCTACAGTGCATTTCACTTTGACATTTTCTACATTGCCACGGTGCTTTGATAAAGTTTTTTAAAATGCAAAGAAAGTGTCTGTAAGGCTAAAGAGCAGACTTGGTGCCATTGTGCCCAGTGGAACATTACAGTACTTAAGTTCCATCACTATATGCCCTGTGGCAGACTAAGCCTGAGTGCTAACATAGGTTCAGTTTTCATTATCATCATGTGATTATCCATTTTACTGCATTTAACTGATAATACAACTACCAGCTCACCTTAAAAGAATTAGCTTGGAGGTTTCATTGCTTTCCAAATGGAATTCATTTGACAAACAAATGACAATTAGCCCAGTCTCCCTGTTCTGTGTCAGGATGGTTTTTGATTGAACCTAGACCAATTTACAATTTTTAAATGAGTTTAGACATTTACATTTAAAATGTCTAGAGGAAATTAGCCTTGGGACATCTAACAGCCAAAATGCTTTTTGAAGTTGATTATTATTTGATCTAGTACCCTCTACCTGTACATTTTGTTCTGACTTCAAAGTTTTGGAATGAAAATGCCACCTACACCTCAAAGCATAGGGAAAAACTTAAAAGCAGTTTTACTCATTATGTTATGCAAAGAAACCTATATTTTAATATTCGTTTAATATGGTTAGTTAGCTTTAATGACACCAGTTTGACAGTGTCATAGTTTTCGAATATAAGACATTGATTGAAGTTTCCCGTGCTTGCCGGCGTTTTTCTGTAGAACGAAAGAATATCTTTTGAAGGTGAGATTCATATGCCCCACACTGCCATTCTGCCACAGATAGAAGTGTAATCATTTACAGATGAATGCATGTTTTTGTACAGAGCCAGAAATATGTTGTCATTTCTACATTATTCTGCGTATCAAAATCTTCATTGATTTTTGTTTTTCCTGCATGCTAAATCTGACCAGCTATATTCATATTGATCTTAAAGCAGGAGGAACTCCTTGTGAAGAAAGGGCTGTCAATAATTCTGTTATAAATATGCAGGCCCAGATAACACAGCCATGAAAATTGGGCTGAAATTAGGCACATGGTAGCTCAGCCTTTAGGTAATTTGGATCATACTATTTTTATTTTGTATTATTAATTTATGCAATTTTTGTAAAGTTAGAATGCTGTACATATGGCCACTGCAAAATTATGAGCATAAAAATAAGTGCTATTGCTTTTCTGTGTTCTGAGTCTTTAAAGCTCTACTCAATGCCTATGGGAGTCTTACAACTTTCAGAAATAGATCTGCTTTATTTTAACAAAATTCCTATTTGACTTGCAAGCAATAATGATCACTTGGGAAGTATTTTAAAAAAAAAAATGTAATGACTTTTTTGATATATATGAGCACACAAAATTACCACAAAGTAAGGTTTTCTATCATGGATAAGTATGCTTTTCTTGCAACAGTTCCTACAAATCCCTCTTAAGACAGATTTAGGCTTCTGAGGCCTTAAGTGTCCAAATAGAGCTGAAAGCAGTTGAGATTTTGGAAGAGGCTGGGTTAGAAACCTTAGTCTGGTTCCAGCACTCCTGTTTTCTCATGCCATGGTTGTTTACAGAATCAAAGGAACCCAGTCTTGTGGAGTGAAATAATCTTGTATCATCATCATAGCACCCTTGCCTAACTTTCAAGTAATGCCAAATCTTGAGGGTTGCCTGTGTGATCTCAGTTGCCAGTGTTCAAAAACTTCTGCTTCACTACATGTACAGAATACTGATTTTTGCCACTCCTCAGCTAAGAATGCCTGGGCTCAACTGGGATCCATAGGTTTGGTGCTTCTCCACATTTGTCATCTGAGAGAATTGATCTAAATACAAAGCAGGCCTGTGCAAATGTAGTGGGGACTGTTGATTTTAGAGGGAACATGATGATGATGTCACCCTGATTTTAGCCTCTTAGATCAGCCTCCCCAAAATAAGGTGATGATGGGATCACTTTCTTTGACAGTCAAGGCAAAGTGTCTTTCCCCCTTGGCAAGGGAAGGATTTAAGATAAATTCACACTTCTTTTGTCAACTCTGGATCTTACTGCTTTTGTGTATTCCCTCCACAAGGCACATAATTCTGCTTCTGCTTTGGATTTGAAGCCTAAGTGCCTCGTTTAGAGTTACAAATTTTGTTGTGAGGGTTCAGAGATAAAAAAGTACACGAGTCTCAGACAATCTGGGTAGCCAAAGAGCTACTGAGGCTTGAGTCTCAGTCTTCCATGAGTTATTCCTTGAAGAGGACAAAATCTTAGGCCTGAAACATTTCCTCGAGTGAAGATTCTCAGAAATGGGGAAAATGTAAATCAAATAATGACCTGGGAATAACCCTTGGCAAACTGTGTTTGGCCTGAAATGATGGGGGCTTGAAAATATGAGTAAATTTCAGTCAAAAATGTATCATTACAATCAGCTCAAAGTGATGCTGCCACAATCTTTCAGGAACAGTTACTAATGTTACTAATAGTTACTGGTTTCTGTGCCTGGTATACTCTAAAATACGTACAAGTGTGATAAAAAACATTTCAGGTGTACGTGTTCCAAAAACAAACACCCCAGGGATGGAGGTCAGAGACAGTTTTCCTGTGAAATCTTTAACTATTAAATTCAAAATCTATCATTTTCTATGGCCTAAAAAGCAAGTCTTTAAAAGTAGATACTAAAATCCTCAAGTAGGCAAGTGTGAGTGTCTGTAAGCAGGGGTGAAAGTGCAGTGGCTGGACTGAAGGCACTATAAAATCAGATTGACTAATTCCTTCAGTATCATCATTTAGAAAAATACAGGCTTTGCCTTCCAATTGAGAGAACAGCTGGGTGTCTCACTTGGGAAACTCTTTTTTCTTGTAGTACCTGCAATGAAGTCTCATAAATTTCAGCAATTTCTTCTCAACAACTCTGAGAATTTAAGTATCATTTTTTTGTTCAGATGAAAATGTAGATGTAGGGGATGGCATAAGTGTAGTGCTCCTTTTCTGGAAGGTACAGGATGTAGCAACCTGAGCATGAAATGCTCTGTGTCTTCAGGGACTCCTGCTCTCATTGCTCACCCATGTGATACAGGTATTTGGAGCATGAAGGAATGAAACAGGGGAGAGGCTGAAGATATTTAAATCTAAACACGCTGCTGTAGAAAGAAAATGAAGTATTTTTAGAGGAGAAAAAATGGTGGAGGTCCAAAGCATGGAGCTCATTGACTTCCGTGCTCAAAGTCACCTTTCTCCAACTCCCTGTATCAGTGTGACCTTGTTCATGAGCTCTCAGAGAGAGAGAGGGGGAAAGAACAGGATGACTGAGTATTTCTAGCAAAAGTTGGGTTTCATTTATTATTTATAAATTTCATTTTGTACATATCTTTAGGGACATTAAGAGATTAGTAGTCATGCAGTTTGTTCTGAGCATTAATGCTAATCCTTAAAGATAGGTGAAGGGTAATTTCATTAGTTTTTATAAAGGTTTGGAATAAAACTAACCATTCAGTCAACAGTTTGAAAGGAGACATTTAGCACTGTGCTCTCTGCTCTCCCAGCAGGCTCTGCCTCTCACAGGAACGTGTCAGCACAGACTGGCATCTCAGCAATGAGGGTACATTTCTCAGACATTCTTTTATGTAAAATAGGTGGGTTCCTCTTTCCTAAATATGTCATATAAAATCATTGTCTCTGGCATGACATACAGTAGTTCAGGAAGGGAAGCTAATCTAGGAAATAAAGGGATACAGACTATTGATGCCAAAATCAGCAATTACATTGTATGGGATCTCATGAATAATTCCTGAGCTGTGATTTAACATTAATCTGAGTGTTTAGTACAAAGCTGGGCCGACACCAATAAAATGCTGACTGATTTGTTTTAAAATAGTGCTCCTTCAGGCTTCACTACACTGCTTTGAAATAAATTCTTTTAGGTAATACCTCAACCTTGCCTCTGTAAAGCACAGACAGATGTACTCATGTGACTGCACGCTCAAACTTTACCATTATTCTTTTTCCCCTTAATTTTGGGCTGAAATCTTTTTTCCAAGTGCAATATTTAATGCTAGCCATGATTTAGTTAAGTGGACTTCATAACACAGACCTTTTCCTCACTGAAAAATCTTATCAACACAAGACTTTGTCATACTGGTGATATTTGCTACCTGTGCATGACTCAGGTGCAAAGAGGAGGAAGCCATGAGCAGTGAGGCAAGCAGAAGATTACCAGCCAAGCCTCAGGAGAGTCTGGTCTGCTACAATTGCTTCTGCATCATTCAATAATGCCTATTTTCCATGAACATCAAGGGACAATAAAGAACAGGGGAGTGAAATGGTGGTGACCATCTCAGGACACAGCATCTATGTGTTCTGAAGTACTTCCACCCATGCCCAGGGAATGCTGGAATCATATCCTCATTCCCAGCTCCTGGCTCTGTAATAATGGATTTGCCACTCAATAAGGGTAAAACACTGAATCTGTTCATTTCATCCATTAGCATTTCACATCTATTCAACAGAAACCCTCAGCAAGGGCTCACAAAACCCCCTATGAGCTCTTTTGGGGGGATGTTGGTTAATTGTTCTTACAAGAAAATATTCAAGCAAGGCAATCATCTCTGTGATCTGACTTCTCTTTCAGTTCTGCTCTCTGAGGAGCATTTCCACTCATGAAGCTCCTCACTGTGGAATCACCAAATCACCACAGTGAATGGGGAATAATAACAAGATGGGCTGCAGTATGCTGAGCTGAAAAGGTACTTTTTTACAAATGCTCCAATGAATGTTCTCACATTACCATGTGTCATATCATCTGGAACTTAAAATATGACCCAGTGTCAATGGTAAACCAACTTTGGCTTGACTGGACTATAAAAATGGGAAGCTCTTCACAAAGAAAGGAACTTCCAACTAAAATGCAATTTCCAGTGCTGTGCACCAGCAGGTGTTGCTGTATTGTCTACTGTTTCTTCTGACTTTAATTTTGCTCAAGCATAAATAACAGTAAGGAGTAAGATCTTTGTCTGAATGACTTGTTTCTTCTTTATATATTTGTTTATAAAACTGCCTGGACATGACCAAGTACCCTGGAACTGACAGTGTGTGGAAGTATTAATTCAGTCTCCCCATTCTTAATATCAATATTTACATACTATGCACAGCAGTTTGCATTTCTATTGATATACAAACCTATTCTGTCTTGTCTGATCACCACAGCAGGAGAAAAGGACAATAAAATAAAGCAGGAATATAAAACAATCTGCTGGCTGAACAGCCAGGAGACTGAGGAGCTCTCTAAATGGGCTGGGAGAGGAACCATTTCCACTCAGTAGCTGTTGATTAAGATGGAGTGTGAGGGTGGTGAAAGGTAATTCCATGAGCTGCTGTCCTGTCTGGGAGAACATTGCTGCCCTCCACCCTCAGAGACTGTTCACTGTCCCACACTGTCTGCACAGGAATTATGGACTAACAGCTGCATCCCCAAAAAGAGATGGACTTCTGGCTTTGCTTCCAGTTTTGGAACCCAGCAGCATTCCTGCCTTTTTGGGAGCTACCCAGGGCTGAGGGAGATGCTGGGGTGAGCTGACAGGCACGGTGTGCTCTGTGCACATCCATTTACAGCTGGCCTGGCTTGCTCTGGGTGCTTCCTGCCCAGGAGCTCTCAGCTTAGGATGTTCACCAAGCTGAGTGTTCCACCATCAGAGAAGAATCTCCTTAGGGGCACTTGCCAGTATTTTTTTATTGGCAAATGAGAGCTTGGAGAAGATAACTTAGCAGTGGGCACATTTATGATACAGAGGGATTTGAAAATAATTACTATACTTGGGAATAATCTAACCATAGGTCAGGGACAGGAGTTCATAGGGTTTTTTAAGGTCTTTTCAGAGCTGTTTGAAGGATTCCCTCTCAAGATCCTGCTCTCTCTTACATAAATCTTTGTTGCTATTATTGTTTCCCCCATTCTTGACTCATGATATAAAGCAGCCTCAGGACTGATCCAACTTTTTTATCTCTTGACAAAATCCCCTGGAGTTATGTTACATTAGAAGTGTCATAATAAAGAATATTCCGAATATATCACTTATTAGCAGTGGCATGCCCTGGCATTTGGGAATATCCCAGCACTAATAATTACACTGTGTGATCCTCACAGATATGCAAGGACAAGCTGCCTAATCCAGGAGAGGAAGGAGAAAAAAAATACAGTTGTCAATACTTAGAATTGAAATTCTTTATACATTTAAAGTGTGCAGTTGAAATATAGGTAGTTGAGTAAATGCCGTGACTGTTACCCAGGGAAAAGTTTAGCCATTAAAATTAATGAAAAAATGTATGTTTGTAGATTGCAAAATGAAAGAATATATGGTGTTAGAAGAGGTTTTATCTTCTGTATATTTTTTTTAAATGTAATAAATACAAAGCAAATAGCATTGGTTTATCCAAGGGAATATTGAAATCCATTAGGAATGTGCTGGGAGTAATCTGATTCAACAAGTCAGTATATTTCTTTCAAAACATAATATCGGCACTACATTGTGCAAGATGAAGGTTAGATTACATTTCTTGCCAGTGCAATAATTCCCACATCATAAATTCTGATGAAATTATATCAATATATAAAGCAAATGGATGTCTGACCCACCGTGGTTCTCAGATGTAGAAGCTGACATACAAGTAAATCCCCAGCTGCTTTGTGCAGAACCATTCCAACTGTGCCATTCCTGGGAACTGTTATTGGCTGTCCTGACCAGAAGCTGCTGCTGGAGCTTGTGGTTTCTGCTCTGAATATTAAACTTTGGCATACAAGAGTCCTTATTGTGGGGAGCACTTGGAAATGGTAATACTAAATTGCTTTATATTTGCAGGGTTTGATTGCCTCAGATGATACAGGTCTAGCTGGTGGGCCTCTCTTACTGCTTGTATTTCCAGATTATAAGTCATTCCTTTGACAGGATATCTGCCATAACCAGTTCTCAGTTTCTGTAGTATCCTGCTTTATATTACACCTGGCAAATGGTGTTCTGGGCTGTGTGCTTTTTTCCATAACTTTCAAGAATAAAGGCAAAAATTAAGTTTATATATATATATATATATCTATATATATATATATACACTAATTTCTACATCAAATGTCAATGAGGATGTGAAACTACAGGGTAGAGATTTGGAAAGAATGAATGCTATTTTCCCAGTAATCTTCAATTTTAATAGCCATGCTATGATCAAGCTCCAGGATTAATGACTGAACTTGAGAGACCCTGTAAATGGCCAAAAAATGCCTAGGTAAAACAAACCCAACATACTATTATGAGTGCTGCTCTTGACATATAAAGCCTTTTAGAAGAATAAAAACTTAGAGTTGATCTTCCAGGTCAGCTTGGGGTAAAAAGTTTGGACAGTGTTTGAAGTCTGTGACAGAAAGAGCTGAGTTCATTTAGGACAGTCTGTTAAAGCAGCATAACAATTTTCTCAGAAATAGGAAAATTATTAGAGTTATGCTTCTCTGATTCTTGAAGAATAGTGATGTTAAATTGGAAAAAATAGTCAAAAAAGAATTATTGCTCATGATATTGCAGTTAAAATATAGACTATAAACTATTAAATACAATTTCACAGTTTTTAATCATTGTTAGTGCAGAGTCTTGGGTAACTCTTTGCTGTCTCCTCATGCCTTTGTGATATGAAGACCTCAATGATGTTTAACCCACTATCTATTAAAATGCCTCAATAAGTCTTTAAGAGTATATACAAGATTTTGAAACTTCACAATTTTGCTTTTGGGTTTGTTTTTTTTTAAATGCTTTTCATTAACCTGCCATTTCAGAGAGTTTCAGGAAGTTCATGAATGCCAGATTAGTGACTATATCAGAAATATCCTGATTTCTTTCCTGGAAGTCACAGTACCAATGATATAATAGTTAAACAAAAAGGTATTTGGATGCACAATAATTAAATAATGTAAAACACAAAGGTTTTAATGACATGTACAAAATTATTTCTTTCTCCAAACATTTACAGGGAAAATGGAGGGGACTTTTTCAATTAAAAAATGCTTCACAGAGTATTTTTCCTTTTCAAGAATTGTGTATGAATTTTGGAAAATATTTTAAAATTCTAAACAGAACTTTTAAACAAGAAAAACTCCAGATGTTCTTTGAGAATTAAGCCAAAAATTCCTTTACTGAGAAAACACACTAATGTCAAAATTAAGATTTGTACAAAATCAAACATTGATTAGCCCTGAAAAATAAAGCATCAGTGTTCTCTACGTGGAAATAATACTTTACTTTGAAGGAAAAGTTGAAATTTATTTGAAATACACATTCAGATGCAGACACAGTAGGAATCTGACTCATCAGAGATTTCCCTGTGTGCTGATTCTGTGATGGAAAAAGTGAAGGGGGGAAAATCATTCATCCACACACCCCATAATTCAGCACACAAACCCCAGTACACTCTTCCCAAATCTCAGCAAAGATTTAACAGTGAAATACTGCAGCAGGGTCTCATGTTACCAGGATTTATTGTTTTCCAAAATACACTAAGGAGCATTGACTAGAATGCCAAGAAGTTCAATTAGAAATAAGAGAAAGAAAAGTACACCTGTTGGGTTTGAGGAAAAGCATATTTAGGGACTCAGTTGGCTTTTCAGTGTACTTATGTCTTGGGAAATTCTGAAATTCCTCCCTGCTCTTGAAGAGGTAATGTTGGCCCAGGACAAGTTAATGTTATATTGATATCAGAAAGCTGGAGCTGGTGCTGATTTTGACAATGTGATAAAGGGCTCGCTGAGCACAAGGGGTGTGTGGAGAGGCAGCTTGCTCCTGAGCCAGGGCCGTGCTGGCTGTGTGCTACCTCTGGGAGGAATAGCTCAGTGTGTCACCTACTTCTCTCCACAAAGTAATATCTGCCTGATTGTGCAGCCTTCACTGCTATAAACATGCCCACCGGCCCACAGCAGGGCCACTCCAGCAGTAAAAGCTGTTTCTGAGTAAACGCTGCAGTAAATGCTGTTTCTGAGTAAATGCTGCAGTAAATGCTGTTTCTGAGTAAATGCTGCAGTAAATGCTGTTTCTGAGTAAATGCTGCAGTAAATGCTGTTTCTGAGTAAATGCTGCAGTAAATGCTGTTTCTGAGTAAATGCTGCAGTAAATGCTGTTTCTGAGTAAATGCTGCAGTAAATGCTGTTTCTGAGTAAATGCTGCAGTAAATGCTGTTTCTGAGTAAATGCTGCAGTAAATGCTGTTTCTGAGTAAATGCTGCAGTAAATGCTGTTTCTGAGTAAATGCTGCAGTAAATGCTGTTTCTGAGTAAATGCTGCAGTAAATGCTGTTTCTGAGTAAATGCTGCAGTAAATGCTGTTTCTGAGTAAATGCTGCAGTAAATGCTGTTTCTGAGTAAATGCTGCAGTAAATGCTGTATCTGAGCCCAGCAGAGGCCACCAAGGGCACTTCTCACCAGGGTTTCATGCTGGAGCTCATTCCTGTACAGTAGGCCAGGATTAGGCCCGGGACTAACACCATTATGGCTCTGGAGTGCCACAAGGAGGGACTGTGAGGGGCACAGGCAGGAGAATACTCTGTGCCTCAAGCCAGGGAACTCTCCTCATCCAAATTCCAAAATATTGCATCAGTCAGGAATATTGCCTGCCTTCCTTCCAAGTGGCCAGCACAAAACTCCCTGCTGGGATGGAGACTCCAGTCAAGCCCAGCATTTGACTGACAGTCAATTGATCAGCAAAGTTGCATCTGGCCCTCGCTTTGATTTGGGAGAAAGCTGGGATTTGCCTATGTCATCCACCTGAGGATTTACATGCTGAAGCATCACTAACAGCTGTAAATAGAGACACAAATTTTCTTGTGGTATGAGCATCATTATGTATCATGTGTGGTGTGAATGCCATGCTATATTAGATGAAGATTGCCTCGTTCATGAAAGAGGAAGGGACTGTGGCAGTGTGGAGCTAAATTACTTGTGGCAATTTCTTATCCAAATTGAGATTTTCCCTAGACTCCATAAACCAGCTTCTTGCTTATTCCATCACTGCTGAAGATGTTAACTGCACAGCATAACAGCCTTATATAAATGCTGCTTATTTTCCAAAAGCTGAGCATACAATGAACAATGTGCAGGGGTGGTGAGGTTGGCTTCACTGCTGCAGAAAATTTGCTGAATCAATTTCTGCTGACACAGATTTATGCATATGGCTGGTATATCAATTTATTTTGGATCCTTTCTGGATTCACAGGGCAAGTATAAAGATGCAGAGAAAGAATCTAGGTTATCTCAACAGTCAGGAATAATAACACTGGATGTGATATTACAGCTAAATGTTACTGCAGCAGCTTCCTCTTTTTTTAGTGACTGTCCCCAAAGTTTTGCACTTAAGGAGGATGTGACTTCAAACAGGACAAATAAATAATAGCTCCCCTACACATTTCTTTGTGACCCTTAAATCAGTCACTGCTGCAAAATCCCATCCCATTTGGCCAGGAAGCATGAGGCAAGGTATAGAATTTTAAATTTTTTAGGAACTTGGAAAAACATAAATTATATCCTCCAGGAAAACCAAAGTAAAAATGGACAGGAACTGTGCTGCTGTTAAAAAAAAAAAAAAAAAAAAAAAAAAAAAGAAAAAATGCTTGAATCCTTTTGGAGCTGGTAGCCAGTTTCAAATAGTTTCTTGTTACCTGTTTGTTAATCTGAAAACAGAACTAAAAACTATCTCAAAACCAGCTCAGGGTTTTGCTAACTAGAGGTTTTTCACAGGACCTGATCTTCAGAGAGATAAGTGGACATTCAGCATTTTCTCTGTCTCCTCTACACTCTCAAATCACTAATTACAAAACAGAAAAAGCTGTTTATATGTTCATGTATAAACATATAAACACATGTATACTATTTTCTGAACCTACTCAGATAAAAGACTGCCTATATATTGAAGGTATCTTTCTATATAGATACGTGTGCCAGGAAATAAAATATACCCACTGAAAAGCCTCCTGCCTAGGACTCAATGGTATTTCTGTTCATCACCAGTTGTAGCTGTTGTGAGTTGTCACAAGGTAAGCTTGGAAAGCCTGCACTGCCTGTGATACTAATTTTGTGATACATTTTTTAAATGCACAGGATGGTGTTTTTCCAGACACCCTGGCAGTTTAGAGGAGTGGCAAATTTTGTCCTTTACATCAGGTTAAATGGAAATAAAAAATGGTGTTGTTTGACAACAAATGAAGGACATGAAAATGTTCCTGTAACACAGGACTTGCAGCAATCTAATAACAAACCTTGTGGAAGATGTTAATATTGCAGGAATTTAATTCTGTTTATCCGGGGCAGAATACTCATTAATTGCCTATTTAATCATGTTTATAATTAAACTCGTTATAACAATGATTCACACATCAGCTTCTCTAACTACACAGGCAGGACAGTATTATTTCCTCCTGACTGTTCTCTCATTTAGGCTGGAGATTCCTGGTGTCACCTACAGGCTGACAGCTCCTATGAACAGGTGAGTATGGACAGCGAAAGCTGTTCTCCAAGGAGAGAGGCTCTGCTGTGGCTGCTCCACTTGTCTGTTTATTTAATTGGACTATTCACTATTAAACAAGCAAACTACTTTGTTTATTTATTTAATTGGACTAATGGCTTATTGAAAAAAAAAATATTGTTCTTGTATTTACCCTTCCTGTTCCTTTAAAGCTTTCAGCCAGGTGTCACTGAATGTGACACAGCTGCTGACATCAAAACTCATCCCCACTCTGTGTGCAGAGTGATTGCTTTGGGATTCAGGCCATGGAAAGGGACAGGGGCTGGGGACTGAGGATGTCTGAGCATTGTCAGGGACTCTGCAGAGACAAGGTGAGCTTTTGGCACAGGGTCCCACACCGGTGTCGTGTCGGTGACAGGCAAAGTGTCTGCAGCTCAGCACTGAGGGGACTTGGGACCCAAGAGGGTCCAGCACAATATTTCTTTTCTTTTTAGATAGAATTACATGATTCATATCAACTAAGAGCATTTGGACTTCTTCCAGCTCCACTGTCAAGCATTTTGCAAATGAGTTCAGCATCATTATCCCCCATTTGCAAACCAGGAGGTTGAGGTTGAGACAGCAAACACACCTCACCCAGAGTCAGACAATGAGAGGGCATTGAAAGCTGTTTCTCTGAGATCCACCAGATCCCTTATTCACTGAACAGCCCACTTGAAGCACGATTATTTTCTTTATTTTTTTTTTAGTTTTCATTTTTAAACAGATAAAATATTAAAGTGCAGTGCAGTATAGCTCATTCTTTCACTGAGCACAAGAGGTTCAGTTCTTGCAAGAGACAGACTAAAATATCTGGGGGCATATATGCATGTGTATATATGGCTACAGACACATAATTTGTTCCTTCTGCTCAATACTACTTGCACATCATAGTAAAATTCTGGAAGATAAACTAGGAAACCGTATTTTCAGCAGTCTAACAGCACTGTCATAAAAATTCACAGCAGGCTGAAAATATCTCAGCTCAGAAGCTAATTACTTTAAAACATTTTTTTTTTTTCTGGAAAAATCTTGTTTTCCCCTTGAGGCAGTGAGTTAGAAAGTGTATCCTTGTTTAAGTATCCACGCCCCCCTTCCCTCATCTGCTGTAACTGAAAAACAGCTCCATTATTTAGTTAAAACAATTGCAGACAAATTGAATCTGTAATGAGGATCAATTACTATTGGTATCTTGGAATGTTTTTGCATAATTAAGTTCTAGACTTTCCCAAGCAGGTCTGGCTGCATAGGAATTAGAGATGATGATTTGAGTCATCACATGAGGCTGCTACAGTGCAGTGCAAAACCTGGAGCACTGGAAAAGCTCTGGGTGCTTTTTTTTATTCCTCTGACTTACAGAAATGCTCCAACTCCCCCCTGAAGATCTAAACCCTTGTTTGGGGGGCTGGATGAGTCCATCAATCAATGTGCAAAAACATTTTGATCTAGAAAAGACTTGTGTAATTTAGGTCTTGAAGGGGAGTGGTTGCACAGCTTCAAACTCAGCAAGGTCATGGATGAAGGTTCCACAGCAAGACTGAGATGTCTGTAGCCATGCAATGCTATTTCAGCTTTTTATTGCTTCATCAGAGATGCAGCTAGGTGGGAACCCCTTTCAATTCAAAACTCCTTACCCAGCTGTTCAGAGATGCTTTCTCTCTAAGTTTGAATACGAGAAGTTCATTTTTGTGGGCTGACTTCCAGTGGGCTGGTTCCCCCTGACCTCAGCAAATGATCAGCTCATTCATAGTCTTCCCTGGAATAAAAGTCAGGTTTGATTGTTGCTTGTTCAGGAAATTAGCTCCTTTTTCAGCATGCTGGAAGAAAAATACTCAAAGATCAGAGAAGCAGGAAGCAGCATAATGGAATAGCATCTTAAAAATCCTTCTCTCCTGTGAAACAGTGGTACCAGCTGAACACAGTCACACACTCTGTATTTGTTGGGACCAAGTCACTGTTTGTCTTGCATTTGGCCCAGGAAACTCTCAGAGCATCATGCCTGTTCTGCTATCTAGTGGCTATTCTTAAAAATACATCCAGTGCCACACAGCCTGAAAAAAAAATTAATCCTGCTTTTCCCCTCCTCCTTTATCGTATAACTTGTTCAATTATATTGTCTTTTCTTGTCTCAATTCCAATCTACAATTATAGCTCCCCAAAGCAGCTATTGTATAACCTGTGGGTCTTGGATTAAGTTCAGTAGTCGAGTTGACCCTCCTCCTGACCCTCACTTAATTAAATACAGGATTAAGCCCAAGACGTTTGCAACTCCAGTCTCAGGTTAAAGCAGAGGGAGCTCAGAGCTGGCAGTGAACTGTCTGATGTTCATGAATGAGCTCACCTGGCCTTGTGAAACAGCAGAAAGTGCCTGTTGCTCTGGAAGGGCCACTGCTTTTAACTCTTTCCTGCTGAGTCCCTCCCTGCCTGTGAATGGAGAAGTGGGAGAATGGGAGAGGTGCTGTTGAACAGCACAGGGCTGGATAGCTGCAGCTGCGTTCCTCAGGTCATGGTGAAAAGGGGAAAGACAACGTTTCATCACCAGTTTTGGGAGAAGTTCAATGTCAGAGAGGCTGGTAAGGGCTCTGAGTGCTACCCCAGTGACCTGAGCAGGTTTTCAATCATTTTAATCAGCACATTGTTTTCCTCCTCCAGTTTTCTGCTGCCAGGGCTCGGGATCAGCCCCAGTAGATAATTAGCATTTCTTTGAAGCTCACATGGAAGCATGGATTATCTTTTTTGCCGTCAGAAACACGGACTGGTTAAAGCTAAAATAAGTCATAAATCAGTAAAATAGGGCACCTAATTATAAAAATGAGATATATATAAAACAATTCTCTCTTCTGTAAGCACAGGAATGAGCTGTCTTCTCAAAAAAAAAAAAATTAAAGTTATTTACATTTCTTTGTCTCTCTTGACAGAGAGCATTCCTGTTTAACTGAAATAAAACAGAATAACAGCCTTGGGTGTGTTGGGACGCTGCATTTCTTTCTGAAGCACACACCATCCATCCTGTGTCATCTCTGGGGGTATTAGGATGCAAGGAGTTGCCCAGGTTAGAGCTGTGGGTGCAGGGACACTTTGGTACAGCTGAGCTTTCCTAGAGCAGTTGTGTGGATATTCCCCAAAGCTTTCTTCCAGAATATGAGTTACCAGAACCTGAACTTCCAGAAATCAGTTACCAAAATCAGTAGCTCATCCTATATTTCTGTATTAAAATGAAGAGAAACCACCCCGTGCTGGGCCAAATCTCCAGATAGTGTAAATCAAAGGAGAACATGGATCAAAACTGATTTTCATTTTTTTTTTCACTTTTTCTTCTAATGTGGGCACTTGAAAACTGGCTGTTAAATTTTACAGAGCAAATCTGAAGCCTCACATTTAACAGGGAAAATACAGATGTTACATTCTGTACATTTCCCATTGTGTCAGGCCATAAATTGGAATTTTGAGAATGAACATCCCATTATTACTGTTAGGGGATTTTTTGAGGGTTGTCTGTATAGGCTGCATAAATTAATGGAGCTTTTAAGTGCACACAGGAAATCCTGCTGTGTTCCAATAGTCAGAGCATGAGGATGGAATCTGGAAACAGCTGGGACAAGGTCCCAGACTACAAAAACTTCTGTTATAAGCAAGTGGGTAATTCTTAATGAAAATTGAATTTGTACTTGAACATTTTATACTTTGAAGGATAAAACATCTCTCTCTTTGCTAGACCAAGGAGAAATAAAGGAAGAAAAACTGAAAAAAAAAAAAAAATCAAGGGTTCTTGAGCAGAAGTGTGTTTAGTTTGCATCCTTTCTGTAGACCGTTTTTTCCCAGTGTGAGACGAACACTGAGCTTGTAAATTACAAATTCCCTGAAAAAATCAGTATTTTTCTGCACATCGAGCTACAATCTCTTCACAATGAACCAAACCCAGCAGGCACAAGGCCCATCAGCAGCAGCTCTGAAGAGACTCAGTGAATGCACCAGCCAGTGAAAGAACAATTCCAAGCACATTATTCAGGGTGTCTTGTATCATCTCTATAACGTATATTGACATTTTCTTGCTGCTGTCTGCTTTGCAAATGTCATGTCACACAGGATAAAATGAAGAGCAGCACCAGAAAAACCACATAATCTGACTGGGTCAGGGACTGAGCTCCTGGGAAACCCACAGGAGAACTCCCAGCCTGAACTTTGCCAGGTAATCAGCATTCAGGTACTTCAGGCTTTTAAATCCATGGCATTAGTTGAAGAGCATTTGTCTAAGATGTCCGTCACTGGTGACAAAGAGTTTGTTTGTTTTTAAAATCTGCTTTAAATCTAATGGGCTACTGAATCTCCCCAAACTCCATTTGACAGTATTATTTTTCCAGATTAATTTTTTTTAAGAACAAAGGAGCTTGACACCCCATACAATGTGGAATAAAAACTTTGAAAATGAATAAAAAGCAACCCCGTGACTAATACATTCACTATGTGAAGGAGCAATGGCTTAGTGGATCTCCTATTTCATAGGCAAAAATGCAGAGATTGCCTCTTTTGTCAGTTCATAGATAAAATCCTATTCTTTGTAATCCCTGAAGAAACAAATCAAATAAGCTCTGGCTGAGCTAACCATTTTCAATCCATCAAAGCAATCAAATTCTGTTTACCTGAATCAGAATGATTTCTAAAATGTTATTAAAAAGTAAAATGGAGTTTAACTATTCCAAAAAACTGAAAATGATGTGCAAACACAAAAGGGATAAGATTTCAGTAATTATGTAGACACAAAGTCAGTGCCATCATTTGTACCACAATACAATGTAGCTATGGCATATAAAGATAAAGCTTCCTTTGTCTAACATTACTGCTGCAAGTGATGCATAAACATAATTAATGTAAGAAGTCTTCAAAGGGGCGAATATTCATTTAGTCAGTTAGTTTTATTGCTCTTTCAGGCAAACAAAAGTTTTATAATTTAATAAACCAATTAACTGATTATATATTTCACCCAAAATATTTGTATATCACACATTACTATCATTTCACCAATTGCCATGGTTTTTCACACAACAGAGGCAGCGTGTGGTGCTACAGTTAAAGCACTGCATTTAATGTTCATTTGCTTTGCCCATTATTCTGGAATGAATGCCATGAGAGGCTTCTGCCAAACTAGATTCCCCAAATTCAGCATCAGGGTTCATCCAGACCCTGTGCTGTAGTACCTCTGAAATAAAATCATAATGTTGGTCCTCTGTCACCATCCTTGAACTGGTCTACATGAAAAATAGGGGGTTTTGTTTGGCTTTTATTTCATATATACATTTAGGAGGGTTCATAGTTAGGTTTTGCCCTCAGTCTACAATCCAAAAATAGCTTTGCTTCTTTACTTGCTGAGGTCTAATAGAAACTGTGACATCTGCCATTGTACTTCTGTGCTCTGTCAAAATGCAGTCCTAAATTTGTCAAAGCCAGGACACAAAAATTATGTCCTTGTTCAGTGTGGAATAAAACCTCATCTGATAGTTATTTCATTGCATAATGAGAGGCAGCATATGCCAGTGGTTAGCATGAGACTGAAAGTGGGAACTCAGCCATCTGTTTCCAGCAAAAACAGTGCCTGCATGTTTCTGGAAAAATTTTGTCCCTCTTGTGTCTCAGTTTCTCAAGCAAAATTATGAATAAATTGTTCTGCACCTTCTCAAAATGTGAGAGCCATTCCTACTTCTCTGACATGGCCAGCAAGGAGCAGAAAGGGCTGGTGCTCTAAATTATGTTCAGCCAAAGCATATTCTACCTTATGGTAGAGCCCCACTCTCAGCTCCATGGAATGCTGGAGCCATGGATGACTATCCATGGAAGTTCAGTGGGCAAAATATTCAGCCAGTGAAACTGTCCTAGAGGAAATAATTCAACCCCTCTTTGAAAATCATCATTTAGCTTTAGTTCAGAAACTTCTATTTTGTGAAGAAATACAATTCCTAGAAGCTTTGGAATCTGCAGTGCCTCCCTAGGCCCTCCCTGTATGAGTCAGAACCCATCAGTGCCTCTGTTTCTTCTCAAAACTTCATTGTGTTTCATTATGTCTGGAGGAACCAAGAGGCACTTAGTCCAGCTGCACATTTTTTCCAATCCCCTTCCTTCTGTGTGTGTTGGTTTTTAAAGAAAAAATTACTATTTCTTCAATTATTGGCAGTAAGAGCACAAAATTATTGTATCCACAAAAAAAAAAANAGTTTGTCTTTGCAGCTGATAGTTTAACTTTCACATTTTGCTTCTCCATGCAGCAAGGTGCTCAGCTGCGTTGATAAATTTTAAGTAATGAGGAATACACCAAAAATGTGCAGTGCTGTCCCTCTCATATACACATGCACAACCACACACACACACAAAATACTCAGAACATTAAAGAAAGCTGTTAAGCTAATCTGGTGCATCTAAATGGGCAATATATATTGAATCCATGCTCCATTGATCATAATTATTGCGGTGCCCTTTATCAAGTAACCATCTTAAACCATTATTTAGAGATCATTTTGCTTTCCATTACTGTCACTATATTGCAGAATTTGCTAGGAATTGGCGGCTGTGTGATAGAGGGGTGTGCAGTTGTATTAGTCTGGAATCTGCTCCTGTTATCCAACAATGTTTCTAAAATGAGAGACTTAGTGCCATGTTCACACAACTTTTGGGCAGCCTTTAACTTCATTCTGGAGTGACAAGTCACTCACATAAGCTTTGTTTGCCACGTAACTCCTTCCCACCTCGAATTCTTTGCATATTTCCCTGAAAATTAATTTGTCTTTTTTATGAAAGTACAGCCTGAGTGTATTGAAAAGCATTTCTTAAGGTGTAACCAAGAGTTACTAAATGGCTGCACTGCTGCTCTGTATGTTTGAAATTATTTCTGAACCTCCACAAAATCATTATTACTCTTTAGGTTATGTGAAAGAAGGAAAGAACAGTATTTTATTCACAGCTGGCCCTCTCAAACTATGCATCACACAAACAATAACATAATTACACAAAACTCGGTCTAGGAACATCTGAAGCTAAATTCAAAGTACAGTATTTTCACAAGTACTCAGAAAACACCTGGCTTGTTTGCCTTGTAAGAAGATTAGAGGAACACAGTGAGAAAGAGGAAAACATGGTTCTTAATGAGACCAGCATCATTTTAGACTGAATCCCTATCCCAAGCCTCTCAAAGTAATGCACCTGGCATGTGCTGCATGCTGTGATATTAATAGATGTATCAGGAACACAGGTGTTTAAGCTGATATTTGCCAGTTTAACCAGGTGGTAAGGAGATTTTAATGTCTCACAAAAGTAAGAGGATGGAAAAACAGAAGTTTCAGACACTCATCATCAGTGTTAGGCTATGAAATGGTACTAAACATGTTGGATATAACTAAATCAGCATTAATCTTACGACTTACAGCGGGGTGCACAGCATATTAAGAGATCACTTCAACTCTTGATCAGAGTTTGTCCCAGTCCTTAACACTGAAGTGTGGGAGTCCTTATGAGCAGCCTGGATACTCAGAAGCCCTGTGTATATCACAACCCAAGTGACCTCTGGAAAAAATAATCTCACCTTTCAAAGCTTTTTCTTCCTATCTGTAAAATGAAGATAATAACCCTTCCTAATCTCAGGACTTGTGAGACTTTAATTGATTATTAGCATTTGTATAATCATTTTGAGCTCCAGAGGATGCATATGCAGTGCATATGTAATGTAACAGGTAAACATCCTGCTCAGCCGTGGGGACAGTCATCAAATCTTATCTCATTGGGGCTTAAGGTCAGAGGCAGAGAGAAGGTACCTGAACCTGATAAGGGCTTAAGTGTTACAGAAGAACTACTTATGTTTGAAGAAGTCACCTCTATCACTTTCTTCTTGCCTCTAATCTGCTCTCAGATGCTGTGTCTGCCACTATCAAGCTATGATCTCTCTCTTTCTCCATGCCTGAGGAAGAGCGTATTGACTAAACTGGGTAGGCAAGCCTGGAGAGAAAATGTTTAGTGTCCTTATAGACAACAGCAGCACTGAGTTTACTCACTTCTTGTCTCTGTCAAACCTCTTCCAGTCTCCTTGGCCCATAAAAAGCCTGGGTGGAGGAAGGTGAAGCAATGAAATGAATTTGACTGACCAAATTGTAATATTGCTCAGAGAGCAGGTAAGCTGTTTCAGTGTTCAGACCACTCATAGATATAGATGTACAACCAAATTTCTGATACAATTTCAAAGCTTTGTTACTCTGCAGCCACCCTGGGTGTCCATTACAATTACACAGTAGAGTAATGGCATAACTGAGCAGGACAAAATACCTTCTGTTTGTGCAAGGTTTTCGCAGAGGTATTTGGGTGCTAACAGGTATTTGCAGTATGGGATGCTCTACAACTGATGTCTTGAGATCTGAAATATTTTTCCAATTGCTCTGGCTGTGGAAATCAGTAAAGCAACCCCTAAGGACCTATGAAGGAGAAACTGGGAGTTGTGGGATCAGATGTGATTGATGGTTTAGGTCAAGTAGAACAGAGTCCATGTGAATTCAGGTCTCACATGCATTTGGTCACTGCTTTCATGTGCTTTGTTTTTAACTGCATCTGAAACTGCAGTGTCTATGAACATTTCTCAGCTGCAGCAGACTGGGAATTACCACCCACTCATGGTGACTGCACAGAAGAAAGGCAACATGGACCATTGAGAATGAACTGTTACCTGTGTGAGATGCAGAAAAACAAAGCTCACTGTCCCCTGAGCAAGGCTAAAGGCCAGTGTCCACAGACACAGAAGAGTAGCTCTGATGGAACATTGGTCTCCTCTGTTACACTGCTCACTGTGCAGAGCTTTTAACAGGACTTTGCATTTGTTGTGCTTTGAGGTTCAGTGCCTTCCACAGTAATTCCTCCATAGGGATTGTGTCTGCAGCATCTCTGTCTCTTTAGAGCAAAATAAATCTTTGCCATGCATGTAAATATGACTTTGCTCCAGATGGGGCATGAGTTGCCATCAATAACCTTCTCCTGAAAATGCTGCTGACAGAACATGATTCAGAGAGATGTTTTGCTCAAACTTTCACTTTTCTCCACCATAACGGTGATCAGGAATGTCAGGATGATGAGTCAAGAAAGAGCATTAATTAATATAAGGAGTCCTGTGAGGGAGTGTGCCTCGTTATGCAACCTGGTGCTACATTCAACAATTTGTACCTCCCTAGGTTAGGCTAAGCCCTGCTAATTTCCATTTTCTTCTGGATATTACACAACATAGTTACCAATTTTTTCAGTTCAAAACCTTTCCAGTTAATTAGAACTTAATTGTCTTTAACAGTGAGAGATATGTTTCCCTTTCTTCTTCCATCCTTTAGAAAGGGAGTGTCCTTGAAAATATCAAGGAGACAGAAAAGGCAAACCTGGCTCTGCCCTGCTGTGAATTTGCTGCTCTGTTTACTGGTTCTTCACCAAGTCAAGGCATTCCAAGATACTCTGTCAACTGATTTGCAAGCAAAACTGCTCTGTCTTTGCAAGTGTTGCCAATTTTAAGCAGTCTTTGGAGGCCTTACTCATTGTCACACCTAGGTACCCTGTGTCCATAAAAGCATCACACCTCTAAACATAAAATATAAACTTGTTTGTGAGCAAACAACTCAACTTCTTTGCCCTACAAGAACTAGAAAAATCAGAGCATTTATGCAGTAGGGTGGAGGGAATCTGAAGGACAATCATGTTAACCTTGCAAATATGACTCAAAAAGTACCTTGGGTACTGAGCAGCCAACTTTGATTGTGTTTCCTTAAACCTCCTTGGGGTGAACAATAAAATTCAAATTAAGGTCTTTATTCTGCCCCAAGATTGGTGTTTGCAGATTGCTGCTTATCAGGTTACATCAACTCCTGCTTTGCCACACCACGTAGCAGATCCTACAAGGTGTAGTGTTGATGGATGGGAACAGCCCCTTGAGGCTCAGCTCATGTGAGTCATTAGAGAAAGATTTATTTCTCCTTCACTTAACAAAGGAGGCTTCCCACATGTGATTTTAAAAGTGTTTACATTGAATGTATTGACTAAGTTTGATTAAGTAATTGAAGTTGCATAATTAATACCATTAAGAAAGATTGATGATTTCTTGAACAGATAAAAAAAATTATGTCTTCTGAAATAAAGTTACATACGTAAATTAAAAATGAAAGAATGCAGTCAGTATCACAGGTAAAGCAAAGTAAAATACCCAGAGTGACTGTATACTTCAGAGCAAACACATAGCTTGTATTTTTAAATTTTTCTCCAAAGCTAAGCTGTTTCTTCTTGTCAAAGTATAAGTCAATTATACTGTAGCACAAAGAGAAATCTGCAGTATTTTACTGTCATTGTTGGTAATTTGTCCCTTAGGGTGTTAGTATTCCTACATAATTGCATATTGTCTCTCCCTGTAACATTTTCTACTTTCTTTCTCTGTTAGAACAACATAAGAATTATTGCATCCATGGGTTTTAGCAAATTATCCAGCTAACTTGATTTACATTCTATTCACAAACAGAATTACAGAAGGGAAAAATAAATTGGCTTTGTTTTTTTCCTTAGCTATCGTTTGGCCCTGAAAGATTAGAGTTTGTTGGGTTTTTTGGAATTTTTTTTTTTATACTTAGTGTGAGCTTTCTTTAAAAGTATAAACAATGCAACGGTCTGCAGACCATATCTGATGTTTTGAAAGAGATTCACTCAGTGTTAGCAATATCATCATTTACAATTGTGTTACCCTATTTTTGTTTTTAAATACTGGAGATGGCAATACAATGTGAAATTCCCATCCTCTTAAATATGGATGCCCTGGTGAATGTGCTGTCCCAAGCTTTGGCAGTTTTCTCATCTGAACAGACTTCAGGATGGATGGAGCAGTGACAGATGCCTGCCTTCAGGGCTGCTGGATCATAATTTAGGGGCCTGCTTGGTTCCCAGAGCTTCCAGACCTTGCAGTCACCAGTCACCAATAAAGCAATTCTCTTAGTGAAATCTTATGAGGATACTTAGAATATTCAGGATTGTAAACATGCAGGTTAATTGTGAAAACCTGAAGAAGGACCTTATCAGATCCTTGAGTGATAGGGCAAGAGAACTGACACTGAAATTTGAGGTGGGTAAAGGCATTGTGATGAAAAGGGAAAAATACTTAATTGTGCATGTACTGAAATGAAGTCCTGTTTGTCTTTAAGCATGAGGAACAGTGTTGGGGTTATAGAGAGTAGTTTTGCAGAAATATCAGCTTAAAGCCAGACCCAAAACAAAACAATTAACTGGATACTATAAGGAAAGAAATAGAGAAGCACACAGGAAAGAAAATCATTCCCCTTTGTGGACACAGGATGTGCACAACAGGATGTGTGGACCTGGAGAAGACCTGAAAATGGTGACACAGACACAACTTTTCAGTGATTTCCATTTGAATGGATCTTGAGCCCAGCCTGGAGAGGCTGCTCTGGTGTGTGACCTCTGTGGCCCAACAGTGGTGACCTTGTCAGGTCTGCCTGAACTGGAAACCTGGAAAGCTCAGGCAGCAGAGATTTGTGTGTGGACACGAACTGCAGAGCAAGTGGAGACCCATTTGGCACCGTTGTTGCTGCTGAACTGACAGGCAGGAAAAAGAGGAGCCTGGCTGTAATTAACAAAGCAGCTTAACTACTAATACCTTGGTAATGTCCCTCGTATTGTAGATGAAAGGCTCAATTGGTAATTTGAAATGAGAACAAACACACTGAAAGGATGGTGGCTGCGAGAAAAAGGAGTACATGAAAACGGTAATTTATCCAAAACAGCAAGTTTTTGGATGTGCTTACAGGGCCTTCTGTGGATGCTGTAATCTGCTTTTGCAACTGCTTTTCACAGCCTAAAGCAGGTGAACTGAAGTTTTGTGCAAGTCTTGCTCAGGAGCTCCCGGAGCAGACAGGATTTTATCATTCTGGAATCCCCACAAAAAACCCACAGGCACACAAAAACCAACCAAATAAAAACCCAAAAAAAACCAAACCCAACCAAAACCAACCAACCAACCAAAATGCTCTTTGAGGCAATTTTTTTTAGAGTATACATCTTCATCAATCAGAAAAATTATTAAGAATGGAACTCTTGTTTGGGAGATGAAAAAAAAAAAATAGCACATTTTCAGCAGGTAGTTGTACTGGGGAAAAATGCTTTTGCCAAACAGAAACTCACAAAACCCTAAGCAGGAAATAGGTTTTTTTTTAGACTCAGGGGATGTCTTAAACAAAGTCACTTTGCTTTACAGCATTGAAATTGGTATTTTAGACCCCACTACTTCTTACTGCACCATATTGCTGGTGCTATCACTGCCAAGCAGCAAAACAGGATGAGGAGATGAACCAGCAGACTTAAGCACAAAAGGTGTGAGATCCTTTAGGAAGGATTTCTAAAATCCCCTCATTTCCCAGTGGATCTGACACTCCAGGAGCCCAGTCCATCCCACTGTGATTCAACAATCCCAGGCTGTGTTGATCTGGCTGCCTGCACTGCACCTTTCTTAACAGGGCCTGACACTGGGCAGCAAATGTACTGACAGATCCCTGGGATCTTTTTGAGTGAGGTGGAGCAAAGCTGATGACATGATCCATTTCCATTTTCTGTTTGGTTGCCATCCTTTGAACATGAGAACAATGGGGAATTCCCTTTACAAAGAATTGCTTTATATGGAGAAAAAGAAATGTTTTCATGTGTCAAAGATGTAACTTCTCGGGGAAATACATCAGTCCTCTGATAACTCTACAGTACAGTTAGTGTGAATCCTACCTCATGGCCAGCACAGCTCTATCATAGTTACCAGAGGTAAACCAGAGAAGTGTTTCCTGAGGTAGAAAAGCAATGAGTCTGAATCTGACAGGTAATTCCTTCCCATGTATCAATCCAGAAATTATTTGTTCAAAAATATTTTTTTTTCTTCCATTTTGAAATCCTAATGATGAATTTTCCAGCATTCCAATTCTGTCTGTCAAGGTTTCTACTCTCATGGCTTAGTGGCTCTTTGTATTCATTGCCCATACAGCATAGGCTATGTTTGCTTAGCTCTCCTCCTCCTCTTCCATTTCTCATGAATAACAAAACCACAGGAATAGGCTGAATGTCTCTGGAATCATTCAGGTAGCAGATGAACTTTGAGTGTTGACTTTTTCACCCTCACAGGCATTGTCCATTTACTTTCTCCTTATATCCCTACTCTAATTTGTACAAAGCTATTTGTGATTAGCTGGCATTTACAACCAGGTATTGATTTTTTTATTAATTTATAAACAGTTCAAACAAACAGTGGTAGTCAATTCTGGGAATAATCCCCCAGGAGGTTAGGAAAGATACAGACAAGTGCACAATCTAAAGGCATTGCACAGTGCATTAATGGGGTAAGATTTCAGATGTCTGTGTATACCTTCACAATATCCCTTTGTCTATGTATTGAAGCTGGTAAATACAAATGTTAAGGAAATATTTTCAGCAAAATATTTTTAGCATTTTAAATTATTCCACCTCATACAAAAAGCAGCATGGCTATAAAGATGTGCTGGCAGCTGACAAGGGATTCCCTGTGAACTCAGGGATTTTTGAGGAAAAAGAAGCCTGTGTTAATCACACTGAACACCAAATGCCAGAGGCAGGAAGAGAACAGGTACTGTGGTGTCTTAGCTCAGAAGAAAGGAAGGTGCCAGCTGGGGATCCCCCAAGTTGGTTCAAGGCTGTTCAGGGACAGGATGGAACACACACCAGTCCAGTGTCCCAGGGCTGGAGCTACTGAATACTTTCTGTGGGATACACACAGTGTGTGGCTGGGCAGGCTGCAGTAAAGAAAATATTTACATGTACATGGGTCTTTTAATAAAAACTCCAGAGATACGACAAGATTTCTTTCTCCAGGTGTCAAATTTCTCTTTTTTTGCATGTATTGATAAGCATTCCCCAGAGTGTGGATGTGGTATGTCTGTTTGGACAACTGTTTAGAAGAACTAAACTTACTGAAATGGGTGGTTTGATTACATGAACGTTTCAGAGGAGAAATATTTCATTTTCCTTAAAAATGCCCACATCTATTTTTAACTAGCAGTAAGAAGTGTTTCAGTGGTGTGTTAGCCTGAGTGCTCTTGGGAGATTTTGTAGGAATATTTGAAATGAGGATCATTCCATGCCTCACTAAGAGACAGACTGCACAGGGGATCCTTCTGAATCCATGGATTCTGCATCCATAGATTCCAGCTGGCTGTGAAAGGAAACCACCTTGTGATTCATAGCTTCTGCCTACTGCCCTCTCCTGAAGGCTTGACAAATTAGGTAAATTGATAAAAAGTAGCAGTGTCTTATGCAATGAAATGTCCTGTGAATAAAGGAGCAGAATGCTTGCAAATGATTGTGAGAATCATCTGAATTAAATGAAAGCACCATCAGATAGTCTTCAGTGACATGTTAGGGAATGTTATTAGTCAGAGTCCAGCAGTTGTGTGGTATTTAGCATCCTCTGGCATTTCAGTGACCTTTTATAAGGCAGATTGCATGGAACAATTAATTTATTTCATGACCATCCCATTGTATCCAAGACAAAAAATGTTAGTCAAAACCAGGTGTCCGGATCAGAGCCATGTATTGCATTTCAAAACCCATTGAGTGGAAGCTAATTTCAGCAATTTGCATGAGAGCCTTTTGCTATCACTTCTGCCATAGTATCAGTGTCAGCTCAATTTTCAGAGCAGCTGTAGCTCAAACACTGACCTGCTGCCTATTACAGTAGTGTAATGAAGTGCAATGGACTCGTAATTATTCTACATTACTGTAGATCAAGTAACATGCAGCTTTCAGTTATCACAATGGAATCCCAGTTCTTGCTCAAAATGAGAAAACTGACCATGAAGTTGATTTAAGGGTGTCATCAAATATTACTTTCAGAGCCTGCAAATGTACTACTTATTTCCCAGATAGCATCTGACATTGCTGTGCAAATGTCTCAGAGTCACTGCATACTTGAATAAACTAGTTTCAAATAACTGAGCGAGGAGTTCTATCTGAGAGGCAGGAGTAAATTGAGATGGGATGTTCTTAAAATTTCTGGTAATGCAATTGCATTAGGCAAATTATTTCAATGTCTCCTTTCTAGCACCATCTGTGAAACAGCCAAACAACTTATTCGTGAAATCACGGGGATTTTTTTTTCTTTCTATTGCTGCATATGAAATATTGAGCATTATGAATTTGACTTAGAATCACTCACTGCCTGCCTGTACAATCGTGACCTCAGCCTGCTCAGATCGTATTTCTTCCAAAGAATGACCATGATTGTCATAATCTCTACATTCAGATCTATTCCTTCCCCAACCCCCTTGACAGGAACATCTCAAAACCTTCTTTTAGCCCTGTCTTTTGGAGGGTGAGAAGCTTGGAGGCAACTCACAACAGGACAACATGGAATACTGTGAGGGACAAGCAGGGGGACAAGGGCTTCACAGTAATCAAGTTTTGTCACCCACTACTGACACATTGTCTTGGACTGGAGGAATGAGCTCCTCATAAGTAATTTGCATTTTTCTGTGTAGACAGCAGGCACAGAGTATTTGGAAGTGGGCTGTTCACTTTATATTTTCCAATACTTGCTTAGCTTACTATTACCAGTAGTTGCTTAGGAAGTTGTGTTACTGCAGATAGAGGTAATTATTTCTAATTTTTAAGCAAATATTCAGAAAAGTCTCTTGGCACGTCACCTTCAGTATCTGGCATGAAATTTTAGCTCTTCCCTACCAGAGGTAGCAGGATATTGAAATATATGGAACATGCAGACTGGAAAGTTTAACTGTCAAAAACAGTCCATTGTGTCAGGAGTAAAATCAAATTAAGTTATAAAAAGGTAAAATAATCCCTTCAGAGCAATTTGTTAGAATCTGGGTGGTTTGTTTGGGATTTTTTCTTTTTCCTAGAGTGAGGAGAAAGGGAATGTGGGTTAGATTTTCACTTTCAGCCCACACAGAATTCACACACAGTAATTCAGTTCAGGTAAGATGCATTACTGGATGTCTGGATGAACACACACTCCTTTCTTTGGGAGAGAAGGGGGGAATGCTGGGATGGAGGGGACAACAGGGTTTAGGGGAAGGTACAACAAGGCAGAAAACTCAGCAGAAAGTAAAGACTCACAGAATGGTTTGTGTTGGAAGAGACCTTAAAGGTGGTCTACTTACAACACCCTGCCATGGGCATGTTGCTTATAAGATTCCAAATTCCATCTTCATTTAAACAAAGATATGGGTGTATCAGAAAGATGTCTTTCTCTTTCAAATAAAGAAAATGGAGAGAGGTGCAGTTGATATCCAGCATAAGAGCAGCACATCACATTTATGGAAGTTTCAGGCTGCCTATAGTGCTCTCATTTCCAAGGGATTATAAACCTGAACTCCTGGTTTTGTAACCCAGCACAATCCTTCCCTCATCTGGCTGATCCTGGACACAAATCAAGGAAACCATGAACCAAGAGCAGCCATGGGCCTGAACTCCAGGGGTAACCATGTCTCAGGACAGTCTTTAAAGCATCAGTCTGTCTGTGTGTCCATCTGCTCCTGCCTCTACCCCATGGTATCCATATGAAAGATCAAGCTGCAGCAGTTAACACCAGTACTTACAAATAAAAATGGAGGTAAATACTTGGGTAATGCTAGAAAAGAATGGGGATGTGAGATTGCAAATCCATCTCAGATGGAGGAGTTCTTCCTCCTTTTACATTCATCCTGTATAAATGATCACCAGCAGAATGACTAGGGTTTAGAGCAGATTTTAAAGAGTTAATTTTAAGGGAGTATCTTCCTGTTTTCTTGAAATTCATGGGCACTTATTTCTACTGCTTTAAAACCTAAATCCTAATTCTGGATGTGACAATATTCCAGTCAGAGGCACATCAATATGACAAGGCTAATGTGTCCAACCAGAAGAATTTACATATGGCGAATTGACTATTTTCAGTAAACAACTCATTAATGAGCCATCAAAACTTGGTTGTAGCAACTATTGCACAACTAGACAGAGTGAAATAATAATAATCAGAAGAGAAAAGCTAATTTTGCACGTTTCAGATAAAAGAAAAAATTCATAATTCATATTTGATACCACTTAATATGTATTATTCACTGGCAGTAAATTATGATTCTAAATCAGGAGGGTAACAAGGTGTTTTCCTGCATAAGATTTAGCTAAACCTCTAGAGTTTTTAATCTGTTTTCCTAACAAAGTTTACTCAGAAACATTGGCTCTGTTCTGACTGTCTGGAGACCCCAAGTCTCCCTGTGTAAACTGAAAGAGGCTCCCCATGCTGGCTCATGCTTTTGTTATGGGAGTCACACTAAATGTGATAATTTTAGAGAAGTGTGTGTTCACTGTTCCATCAGCTCCTAATGGTGCTCCCCTGCCATCACCAGAATACGAATTAAGAGCTTTGGTGTAACTTTGAGGCCACTCATCACACACAGGAATGGCCTCACTGGGCCCCCAGCAGAAGATACACCTAAAATATGGCAAATTCCAGTGGATAGTTTTACCTGCCCTTTTTGAGAGAAATATCTCACACTTCTGCCTTCATCTCCCCACAAACTGTGCTCTGAATATAAAAGCTGAGGGTCTAAAGTCAAGCATCTGCTTTTATTTGCATGGCAAAGTTTCTGCTGGGCCATAAGGAGCCTGTCATGGGTAAGTGTAGAGATTATGTCTCAGGAGGTTGTAGGCAGGGGCCAACTTCAGCAATGTGTGGGAGCTCCACATCTTCTAGAGAGCATGCATGGGGATTTTTGGGGTTTTCAGAGAGAAGGCTGAAGGGCTACTATGACCTTCTAGTGCTCTGATGAAAGCCTCTTTGCAGAACAGGTAGTTTAATTCAGCATTCATCTATATGGTATCAGGAGAGAGCATTTGGAAATGTAGAGGTGCATATTCCTTCCTTTTTTTTAGGTCAGTCTCTCTGTTTCTGTTGACTTGAATCTGCTAATTCCCATCTGCCAAAAATTTGGCTCATGAACAAGATATATTTGAAATGTAAATCTCTGATGCAAATAACCAGAGGTGATTGGTATCTTTTATCAGGACAATAAATAATTTCTTTTTTAAGAGTATTTTTTTTTCCCCTAATAAAAATGCAGTTACTGCCAGATCACAATTTTCTATTGAAAAGTTTTTGTTTCACTGAATATTTGCGATTTCCACAGAAAAATTGAATTAACTGTTTCATTTGACTTGGAACATATTCTGAATCCCAGAGTCACAGGTTGGAGTTTGAGGGAACCTCTGGAGATCATCTGGCCCAGCCCCACTGCCAGCACAGGCTCACCTACATCAGGATGCAAAGGATCATATCCAGGTGGGATTATGTCCAGGAGGAGACTCCACAGCCTCTCTGGGCAGCTGTTCCAGTGCCCAGTCACCCTCAGGGTGCGGAAGATTTTCCTCATGTTCAGATGGAACTCCCTGTGTCTCAGTTTGTGCCTGCTGCCCCTCGATCTATCCCGCTGAAGACGGTCTGGACACCCCCCCGAGATATTTGTGTGCATTGCTGAGCTCCCTGTTCAGCTGTCTCCTCTCCAGCCCCAACAGCCCCAGCTCCCTCAGCCATTCCTTGCAGAGAGGTGCTCCAGTCCCTTCTCCATTTCTGCAGGAAGTCTGGGCTGAGGAGGAAGGGCAGACCCCAGCTCCAGGGCAGCCGTGCCTGGCTCCCATCCGCATTCCTGACGCGCGACATTTCGGCTTGTTGTATCAGCGACTGGAGTGAAAAAATCCATCAGCTCCAAAAGAGCTGAAAGATTCATTCTGCTAGAGGAACGCCCAAATGAATCTGTTTGTCATTTCCGAACTAGAATTAATGTGGAATTTCCATCCCACACACACACACACACAAATCTGAGTCTTACTTTTAATCCCGTTTTAAATTGAGAGAAAGGCTGAAATACCAACATTTCTCCTGGGATAGAAATGCTGTACTTGCTATACTCTGTAAACAATTTTGAATAGGACACTGTTTCAGTGGAGATCACATTCTCAAATGCATGATTTATGGGCTCATGAGGGTATTAAACATCAAATTAAGCATCTGTAAGGATCTTTTTCTCACCTGAAGAGTTCATGAGTCTAACATAAACTAGCCTAAACTGGCAAAAGGTGAGAGAAATCAATATGACAGAAAAGAGTAAAACAGCAAGGCACCTGATAAACATGAAATTAGCTCCTAAAAATTGTAAAGATCCAGCATGACACTAAATGCTTCATCTGAGTGAGCAAACTGGCTGCAACTCCAATGCCGTGTCACTGTCTCCCTTCTCACTGCGTTGCACATTCCCCTCTAGTGGCTGGTAAAAGATTTATGTGAAGAAATTCTTCCAAGAGCTAGAACCAAATCTGCAAAGGGAAATCAAGGAGAATTTAGAGATGTAAATACTTTTAACAACCTAAGCAGGGGGTTCTTACCCCGTGCAGTGACAAAACTAACCCCCCTTGTGCTGTAGGTAGAGATCAAATTGCTCTTTTGGCCTGAGTAATGTCAATTACACCTAGAAAACAAAGGCTCTGCTCCGTGTTTGGTGCAGCTTGAGGGTGAGAGACAGAATTAGGGTAAGAAGGAGTTGGAAAAATTCTATAGTGTATAAGTTTGAAAAGTGTTAACAGATGTTTTTTGCTCCTTTGGTTTTCTGGGTTTTTTTGTTTTTTTTTTTTAATAGGGTTCAGTAGCTTTATGGTAGCTGTTGTTTGGCTTCCATGGGGTTTTGTGCATGTGTGCACCTTTGTTTGCTTAGGTGCTGTGGGTTTGAATTCCATCTGTCTCCTGGATTTGGGGACTGGGCTCTGGAGTGTGTGATTCTGAGTGAAATGATGGAGTGCTTGCTCTGAGTACTCCCATTCCTCCTGGTGGCTGCTGTGGTGCCCCAGCCAGGGAGAGGAGCCATCCCAGGGGGAAGTCACAAACCAGCTGAGCTCTGTGGCTCTCCAGCTGCTGGCTGGAGAGAGGGGCAGTGTGCAGGCAGTCTGTGGGATACTTCAGGAATCAATGATCTTCTTTTGAAAGAGCGCTGATCCCTGGATTAAGCCTGAACTTGGGGTTTGCCCTCTGAGCTGTGCTCTGGACTGTGGGTGCAGGGAGCACCTGGGACACTCCCACTGCTCCCCTCTCAGCTCCAGATCCACTGCTGCTGAAACTGCAACAGGCAGCTGCCAATTGCACCATTTCCTTGGCTACTCAGGGCTTAAATTCACCAGTTTTTTACTGAAAAAAATAAATATACTTCATTCTCAGTGTGACTACAACCTGTGTTGCCACAGGACTGGCAGTGTTTTGGTGCCAGCAGGTTAAGTGGCAAAGCAGGTTTGTGTAATTCCTCTCAGAGCAAGCAGAGTGAGCCAGGCTCATCAGCAGGAGGATGTCCCTACCACCTTCCAACTGTGTTTTCAAACAACATTTGGGAGTGATTTATGCTGCGTTGTGACACTGGTACCATCTGTTCATCATCATAAGTATGAATGAAGTGATAATGAAGAAAATGTTCTAAGCAGCTAACAAGATGATTACACTTTAATAACATAATTTTGGCATAATTTGGATCTTCAGCGATCTACAAACACTTCATTTCAAAATCTAAAGGTCTGGAGCCTTCCTGCAGCTACACAGAGATCTCCCCTGACTTTTAATATCAGGGAAAACATGAAATTGATCTTGAAATGTGTCTGAGGTCCTGCCTCACCTGTCTGCTGACTCACACTGTCTCCTACATGGCATCTGCTGTTTGCAGACTCCTGATTAATTTCCTTGCCTGCTTCACCTCTGTTTGGAAACTTCTCACAACAGACTCAATATCTTCCAAGGGCTGGAACCATCTATTCCCCTGCCAGGGGTTTCCAGCTGACTCACTCACTGTTCTCTTACAGGAAAACAACAGGAACTGTCCATTCTAAATTTTATCAGGGCTCTTCAGTCTTTTTCCAATTGAGAGTAAACTGGAAGTCCAGACAAAACACAAAAAAGTGGTGACTTTGCATTAGATTCAGTGAAATTTCAGAAGAATAAAAAAAAAAAAAAAGTTGTTGTTTTTGTTAAATTGTTAAAAAATAATTTTAGATTTGTGTTAAAAAATCTTTTTATTTCAAAATGAAAAAATAAAACTCATTGCTTTAAAGCTGGGCATTGAAATGCATATTTTTCTTTTGGGATTAACATAAATGTCTCAGTTCAGTGACCAAATGCAGAATTTTGATTTTTCTTCTTTGTTGTTTCAGGAGGGAATATCCTGGTCATCCACAGCAGCACTAAGTCCTGCAGCATTGGGGTGAAAGGTTATTTTTAAGAACCCTACTTTTCCAAGCAGACCTTGGACAAAGTGAGACAAGTTTGAAGTTTCCTTCAAGTCACCATAACTGTCCCCTCCCTGTGGCTTTTCCATCAGATATTTCTGACAGACTCAGTTCCAGTGACTCCTGGGGCCCTTCAGGTGCTTTCTCCAAGTCCGTCTCCCACGCTGGAGGCATGGCCAGAGTAAAACACTGAGGAAAACGTTTTGGGATGCACAGATTCAAAGCTTCTGGACAGAACTGGAGGTAACCTGTAACCAGGGGATGCTTTTGCCTTTGTTTGCTCAGCCTGTGGTGGGTGAGGGCCCAGAGCTGCAGCTCTGCCAGAACTTTTGTTCCTGCTGTCAGCTGTCAGTGCCTGGTGACTGGACCAGGTCTCTGTGATGGTTCAGTTGTTTCTGGCAGTCAATCCTGACTGTCCCCCCAAGCCTTACGTGCCTTGTCACCATGGTGTGGCAGTGATGCAACTGTGGGAGCAAATGTGCTCAACAGATTTTAGGCCAAAAAAGAAACCACCCAACAACACATTCCTAGGAACTCTTGAGCTGATTTCTTACGCCTACAACAGCATTTCTTTCTTACTCAAGTTGAAATAATCTCTAAATAGATTGCTTTTTTCTGGGGTAGTTTTTACTAAAGGGTAATCTTTTAACATCTGTATGACATCTTGTTACCAGTCTGACACAGGACCTTGCTAGAAGTAAAAATGCTGTTTGCTGGGTTGGTAATACAGTAGAGCTGCCATCCAAAGTGATCTATTGTTCAATTAGACTCCACTTAGCTGAGGAAATTATCAGAGTGACTAACAGGAACAAGAAATAAGAAGCATGAAGCAGATTTTTGTGTTGCCATTTTTCTTTCTTACATTTTCATCTTTCTATCAATCTCTTCAAAGTGAATATGCCAAGAAGCAGGGAAGAACCCATATGAAAAGGGGTGGTGCTGAATGGGGCTTGTGTAACCCTCTGGCTGTAGCTGCTGAGTGGATTCGTGCATGTTGTAAATGACTCATGGAACAGCTATTCCTGCACCAGGTGGTTAAAACTCATCAGTGATGGGTTTACAAGAAACTCATCCTTAATCTTTCTCACCACACATGTGGATCAATGGATCTGCAAGAAGAATCGTGATTCTTGTTTACATTATTTCACGGATTCTGGTGCCGCTGAAAACAATTTTATCCCCTCTTTGGGCAAAAGCATTTCAGAAGACTACCAGAGTCTGCTCTCATTTATCTTCTGAGCTTGAGAACTGCACAGAAGATGTCCCTTCAGCCCAGAGGAGTCTGAGGGCTCAATGCTCTTGACGCCTCTGCCTCCACCCATCTGGGACCAGGAGGGCCAGGGAATGGCACTGAAGTTATGCCCTACCCAGCTTGTCCTGGGAAATTCCATACAAGGAGGCTGTGCTCTTTTCCACTTGCTTAAGGCCACTACCACAGTCACAATGTAGAAAGAAGAATACATATGTGTAGACCAAAATCTAGAAAAAAATGTAGGTGACATCTGAGGAAAGGCTGAGGGTCCTGTGGGGACGCACAGGGCCATGGACACAATCAATTTCCCAGGAAAGGAATGGCTTGAAGAGGTGATAGAAAATACTCCTCAGTAATTTAAAGAATCAGAAAAAGAAATTAATAAAAACCTACAACCTGGAAGAACTCTATAAGACATAACAAACAAGCTTCTGTTGGTGGTGTACAAATATCTGTCCTAATTTATTTTTAATCATTAGAAGGAAAAGAGGGAGAGAAAGGGAATGGCAGTCTTTGCCAAGTGTTCAGTTATCCTCATATACCTGCTTCCCAGCTGCACCTATCTCATTATCACTCTTGTGACTGTAACACTTCTCTGCAAATGCTCCACCCACTTGGATTTTTGAAGAGGGTTTTTCAGCAAGTATGGATTGTAATAAATGCAATTTAAACAAGCCACTTAATCAACTTATTTATATTAGATAACAATATAAGCAAAGTGGGTGAGTCTTCCATACAGAAGCCTTCAGGAAGTCTCTATGGAAAGGAAAACACCACAAGATCACTCCTTTAAATATTTCTCTTCTGGATGGTGGGACTGTGTCCTCCATGCCCATAATGGGCAGTCAAGATGTGTTGGTAGGAGAGAACTCTTGGGCAGGGAATTCACACTTGGTGAGGATTCATCTGCTCACAGCTATTGACTAAATGTCTGTGAGAATGAGTAAAGGGAGTCTGGGAAAAACAAAGCAACTCTGATTAATTTTATAATTGTTATTAGTATTTTATTAATTTCTAAGATTGTCTCTGGGAAACTGTCTTTCTACCACACTGTTAAATATGCCCTGAGGACATAGAGAGAACATGGAACAAATCTTTGTACTCAGTTTTCCCCATCCTAGTGCCCATGGGCCTCAGGGAAAAGTTTAAGACAGAAATCTGTGCAAGTGGAGCTACCAAAAACATCACTGAGAAAAAAGCTGGCTCTTAAAATTATATTTTCAGATCAGAAATAGGAGATGATCCTCACATTGGGTGAGGAACAGAAAAATAGAGACAGAATTTTTATTTTAATTATTCATCTTACTTAATCTGAGAATTTAACTTGATCCTCATTTTACAGAAGCTTGTGGAATCCCTAATTTAAGATAAGGTCTGAGTGGGGATCAGAGACCCCAAGCAGAGAAGAGAGCTGATGGAAGTTTAAGCTGACAGAAGTATAAAAAGAAACAAATGGGCTTTGCCATTCAGAGAATGCAAGCAAAGACCACAGCTCTGGAGGGAAAACAAGACAAAGTCATAGTAAAACAATTCAGAAACCACAGACTCCACTTCAGGAAATGCAGAGGCAAAGGTGAAGCTCCAAGAGGAGACAGAGGGAAACTAGAGTTTGTTTTCCAGAAGCATCCTGGAAGTGTGCACAGACAAGCATAAACCAGCCAGATTCTGGAGTTGTTGTCCTTTTGTCTGTGTGAGAAGCTAAATCCTGACTGCAGATATAAAATTAAAAAAAAATAAATATATGTGATTTTCACAGATGAGAAGAATTTGTGGGAAATTTTACAGAGACAGCTACATACAGTGATGGAATAGTACACTGAGCCCTTTTCACTTGTGATTCCAACACTGCTGCACAAGCTCACTGCTCAGGAGGACTAAAGCTGAGCTAAAAATTTTGAAGAATAAATTTAGAAAAGTTCACACAGGAATGTAGACCTTTATTAGAAGCAGTGGGGAATCTCTGAGCTAGATATGGAGAAAAGGAGCCTTTCAGCTGCAGGGCTCTTGAAGATGTGAAATAAAGCAGGATGTGACAAGTAAAACACACGAGTTCCTTTGAGGATTTGTGAGACAGGGCAGCCCAGCTCAGACTGATCAAGACATTTTGCTCTGCATGGTATATTGTCACTTCTCTATAATATTTCCTTATTATGAATAAGAGCTAAGTCAAATTAGCCTTTTATGAGATTTAGGGTGAAAAATGTCACTTGCTGTAGCTGAAACTAAATGTTAAATTTAGCTGGTGAGCAGCCTGTGGGAAACTACAGACCAAACATTCCCTCTCCATCACAAGGACCTTGTCTGGAGTGTGTGGAGCAAGCTGCTCTTCCATCAGGGATGTTTCTGTGTTGCATATCTGTGTGAGAGTGTGGCAACTCCATCCCCTTCCCCTGGAAGACCCAGAGTGGATATGTCCCTCTCCCTGTAAGCACACATTATCAGTGGCTTCCTCACACCCAGGACTGGGCCTGAATTCCACCTTTCTGCCACTTTTGTCTCCCTGACATGCAGCATTTGCATTTGTGGAGCAGTAACAGCTGTCAGCCACTGATGGCCCCATCCCAAGTCTGGGCCAGGTCTGTGGTTTCAGAGCTCCATGCACACTTGCCATATGGACAATCCTGCAGTAACACATCTCCTAGACTGTCGTGGTCTGGAACTGGAAGCTCATATGGAAATTTTTTTGTGTGTGTGTGCACCGGTTTTGCCAAACGTCCTGTTTTAATTATTCATCTCGCCTCATGAATAAATGAAAAGGGGAAACATCAAAAGTCGCCAAATACTCTGTGCTGGTCACAAACACTGAAGGTTTCTTTTTAATGTACAATCAGAAAGTTGGATTAAGATTCACTCCTTTGATATGCAGCTGATTATTTTTTTTAATATATAAAAAAGAGAGAAATTCCTGTTTCCTGCAATTAACTGTATTTTTTTTGAAGCGCAACAGGCATAGAGAAATCACATATCTGTGGCGACTCCTTTCAAAGAAAACAATTAGCATCCATATCAAAAAGCTAATTCAGAGAAATTAAAAGAACACATACATCAGTAAAATATAATATTTCCTCTTTAGCACATCTCATTGTGTACAATGTGTCACTGTAAAATTGTTAGGCTTGGAGATAATGAAGAGTGACAGTTGAAGGGTTCAGGGCTTCATATAAGACTTTTGGGTATGTAAAGATTTTAATTGCACATAATTATGAATGTGCAAGTGGAACGATTTAATTTTTTAGCTTTCATGCTATTAGAAGGCTAATAGAACCAATATCAAACTGAGTTAGTTACAGCAGAATTACTAGAAGAAGCTATTTTTTCATTCAGCAATTTGAATTCAATCAAAACAAAAAAAAAATTAAAATAGCTCATATATTTCTCTCTTCTTTTACATTTATATAGTGGTAGCAAGATAAGTGTGTGTGTTATTAACAGAGAGAAAATAGTTCTTATAAGATTAGGATATCCTGGAATAATGGCAATGGATAATGGGGAAACACAGAAGAAAAGGGGCAGCTATAAAGGGTGCAGCTACAGTAATAAAGTGGTCTGTTAAGTTTGAGACTGACTGTTGTCTAAAGCAACTCTATATTCTTGCTATAAAAACATAATTATAAAGTCTCCCCACCTTAGACAGAAATGATTCTGCTGATAACATGGAATGAGCTCCTTTTTCTGGCTCAGTGAGGTTTTGGACTGCTGAAAGCACAAAACCAGCAGGACAAAATGTTTCCAATCAGCCAGAAAGGTGCCTGAACCAGGCCTTGGCTCCCTGAATCAATGACAGTTCTCACCTTGGCACTGTAAGTAAGGAATGTAAGGCAGGGAATGTCTCCCAGCATCCTGGATGTCTGTGAGCACTACCACAGCTTCCAGGAAAGCTCAGGGTGGGATAAAACAAGGTTTCCAGCACAGCCCACCTTCTGCAGGGTTCAGGACTCCCCATCCAGTACCATTCCCTGTGGGAATTAGTAAAGGTAAGAAGATTTTTAGAAAGCTGAGAAAGCAGGCCTTAAAAACAGAAAGAGCAGAGAAACAGAGAAGCAGCTGCAGCTGCAAAGTCTGAAAGCAAAATAAGTTACAAAACAAGCAAGGACATTAAACAATAGCTTGAGTCTTGCCTTGGCTAAGATAGACCTTAAGACTGCAAGAAAATATGCTTAGCAAGATGGTAGAAGATTTCAAGCTTAATAATTGTGTATTGTGTATTATTAATAGAAAGAAAATTAGCTAAAACAACTATCTGTAAGCTTTAGCAATATACTCTTGGCTAAAAAGTTTTTAAGATGCTCTGTAACAAAGAAATCTTTAACTGCTACTAGCTCTACATAAACTTTACCATCTTCCTGTTGTCTCAGCCATGTAATGAGACTAATGCTAGAAATAAAGCTCAAAGAATGTACCCCAGCTGTTCAATCTTGTTTATAAAAGAAAAAAACACCAACACAATTCCTCAGCCTTTCCCCTAGCTGAGCACCCAGCCCTCTCCTGCATCTTTCCCCCTTTCTCTCTGCAGCATCTCATTTCCAGGCTCCCCCTCTGACTCCTCCAGCCACAATTCCATGGGCATTTCCCTGAATCTGCCCAAACTCAGGCTCTCCTGAGAGATGATGCTGAGGGGGCTGGAGCTGCACCCCTGCCCTGCCTGGAGCGCCTGCTGTCCCCTGAGCAGCTGTCACACAGCCAGGGGACAGGGCAGGAAGAGCAGCTATCAGCAGAGAGGAGGGAGAGGAAATAGTGTCCAGACACTCTGCATTTTCTCTGCCAGAGCCGGGCGTTTCAGTTCTTGCACGCTTTTGCATTCCCTGTGTCGTCCCTTACAACAGGGCTGGAAAATGATTTTCTATCTTCTGCTAAACCCCATTTAGGTCCATCTTTCAGCAGTAATTAGAAGTCTGTTGGTGTTAGGATCTCTTTGCAGATCTTGGACCTTTTCAATTAATTTTAATCAGGTTCATTAGCACTTTTTTTAATGTGTAAGAAATGGGCAAATACATAACTGAAGAGCCACTTACCTTTTAATGAAGGTAACAAATATGCAATTAAAAAAGCTCTGTCTTTCAGCAACTTTGCAGTAAATTAACTTGTTTTGTCATTACTGTGCATGTAGAATGTCACTTACTCTGGAGTTTTGACATAAAATTCTTTATCACTGGCAGAATTAGTGAGTAACATTAAGAACTAGGAAATTACAGTTAGTTCATGAATTAGGTGGGATATACAATGTGTTAATTATTGAGGGACCAAACTTCATGCAATTAGAATTTAAAATCAAGATAAGAATAATGTATTATTAGGCATCTGAGTATTTAATGAAGTTGTGAATGATTACCAAATTTTATAAATTAATTCTAAGGTACCTTGACTATTCTTAGAAAATTTTGTGCCGTGGGACTTATAACAGGCTGCAGTTGTTTGTGAATAGAATAACAATATGAAACTCAGAAATGCTACAGGAATCTTTGCTTTTTTATCAATTCTATGTGGGTCTGTGAAGATGATTAATAAATGTCTTGCTGCTAAAAAATACTCTACCAATACTTCTTCACCAAGAGTTTCAAATATGAGTTTCACATACAACTTTTCATGCCCAAACATTTATTATCTGCTCATCAGGAAGGTGTTGCAAGTTCACCCTTCATTGTAAGTTGTCTTACAATCAAGGGGCTCCTTCCCAGGCAGGACACATTCTGTCAGTGCAAAGTGTAAATACAAAGTAAATGCCAAGAGCAGCTGGCTGCCTCCTGAGAATCCCAGCAATGAATGGCACAAATCTCTGCCCCACTGCTGCTGACAAACTGGGGCTGAGGAGCAAAGCAGACCCTGGAGCACCCCAAGGAGCCAGTGCCAGCATCTCCCTGGCTTTGTGGTGTCAGAGCAAGAAGGTTTCATTGCCAGAGGAGACACTGGGTTGGGACCTGCTCTCAGAGTTCCAAAAATGACAGTAAAAAATGATCCAACGCCACTGAACTGTGGCATGGGGCAGCCCAGGACAAGAGCAGCAAGACCAGTTGGCTCCATCCATTCCTGCCTTCCAGGGCCCCTTACCTACCAGACAATAACAACCTTTGCATTTCAACAATTCCACAAGATTCAGTGTTCCTCTTGTAAAATCTCCCTCGTCCTTGTGAGAGCTGTAAACTTCAGAGCAGCCTTGCTGGTGATTTCTTGACTAGGAGCCTCAATTTCTGCAATAATTTCTCCACTGCAGTGAAGAAATTCACTGCACTCATGGCTCAGTGCCCCAGGTGATTGTACAGCACTTCCCATGTGAGTCCAGTTCACGTCAGCTCCACCAGCTGGATGATCCCACAGCAGACAAACCTTGAGAAGTTTGCAGTAACAAGAGGTCCTGGGTAAAAGCTGATGTTTATCTCATTTGTTTATTATTTCTGTCATAATCAGCAGCAGAGTGTGATGCTGCAGTGCCAATATACCTCAGGGACCCTCAGAAGGACACCTGGTGTTTCCATCCCCTGTTGGTGTGGTGGCAGGTACCCACCAGGCCAAAAAAAAATCCATCTGTCCCAGGACAATTTGTCTGTATGTGGAGGCTTCCAGTGTCCCTTTCATCCTGTGGGATGTCACATTTCACCCCCTAGCAGGGGCCCCATCCTCATGGCTCTGCCCAGGCTCCCATTCTGGCTGTGGGTGTCACTCCTGGGCCTGTGTGGGGTAATGCAGTGTGGGTGTTGATTCTGTATGCAGCCCACAAAAAAGGCTCTGTGTAAACTATCTTATTTATTTCACTATCCTTCCCCTATTCACCAGGCAAATTATCACATGTGTGTTTAGTTTCAATAAGATAAAAAATTGCCTAATAAAATATTTACTCAGCCTTTGTCCCTGCAAGTGTAAACTCATGTAATTACAGAGCACTCCAGAACCTGTGGCTATAAATCTCTAGAAATAAAATCCTCAGCTCATTGACAGAATAAGTCTCCCATTTACTGTGAAAATGGGAAGCTGGTCCATGCCAAGCTGCTAGATTAACTTAATGTGCTCCAATTCATGCTTCTTCTCTCTCTTCAGTCTTCAGGGAAGGATGTTTATCTCTCTTACTGCCTAGAGACTGGTTGTCATTAGCCTTCCATCTTAGGCTGGAGAAGTGATGATCCCACCTTTTTCTCTGAAATCATTGTCTCTTAGCCCAATATTGGCTTGTGTTGCTGGCAGTCAGTAGCACCTGGGATGTGCTGTTCAGAAAGGCTGATGGGTATGGATATCCTTGGAAAATTCAAAGTATCCCAGTAAAAGAGATGGCTTTATCTCAGCTATTAACAAGAAGCTGGTAGATGTTAAGGTGCCCTGGCCTGATCACCCTGGCACAGGCAATGTGCCAGCCTTCCATGGGACATGCTGCCAGCAGAGACCAAGCTGCTCTTTCCAGGAAAACATTCCCAAGGGTATGGGGAACCTGTGCCTGAGGAGGCTGCATGCAAAAGGCAAACACTCAGCCATGATCTGTTTGTCAGATGGGCAGGGGAGAAGAGGGACTATTATTCTTTATTTTCAATAATGTTTAGGTTGCAGGGCTTTAGCTTGGAGGGATCAGAGGAGGAGGGAGCACGAGGAACAGAACAACCTCTTTTGTACCTGTCACTTTAATGTATGCCTGCTCCCACTTTGGCACAGCACCAGAGCCTTTGAAACACAGGAGAGTGGTAAGGAGTATATTCTGAAGGAACTTTTAATTAACTCTTCCCCTGGGCTACTGAGCAGAAAAAGGTGGGAGTGCCCGTGGCTGTTTTTAAAGGGTTCCTCTACAAAGGCAATTTTTTTCTCAGGCTATCGCAAGTCTAGGATTGGGGGGAAAGAAAACCAAACAGGTAACTTCTCTAACTCAGCAGGTAACCTAACACACCAGTCCCTGAAAAAGCACAGCAATGCAGGCTTTTACTTCCAAAACTAATTACTTGAATAAAACACTGCTTGGATTCAAACCAGGTATCAACATTGCATTCAGCATTGTCACTCCAACCACAGCAGCCAGCTAACACACAATAGGGGAAAGTAGAGAGCAAAGAATGAAAAATGTTCTTTCCTGCTGGCTCTGTAGAGGATCAGGGTGACCCTTAGAAAACCCTTCACAGAAATGGGGGAGCAACTCAGTCCTTCAGGAAGTCATAGCTGAAGATCTCCCTCTGAAAGCCAGGGGAATTTTCCTGATGAAAAAAGCCTGGTTGCTTTTTCTTCTTAGCTGGGCAGACCACCCCAAAACACAGGCATTCCTTTGCCAGTATATTTTCTGTCTGAAAACATTTCATTGATGGAAAATCACTAATGAGATCTGCTACAAGCTCTTGCAGAAGGTGACCCAAGGTAAGAATAGCTGGAAGGGGTAGGAGGGAGGAATTTCTTCAGTTAGAAACAAAAGTCAAGCACCACCCAAGTTCTGTAATAGTTGTATTTATGAAAATGAGGTTCCCATATCAGCCCAGGAGTTCATGTGGATCTTTGATGAACCTCTGAGCTTCATCTCAGAAACCCCAGGAGTCTGCAGTGCCAGTTTTGCAGTGGTGCATGCTGCATTTCCACTTTCCCATTTCCAGCCCAGAAGGTTGGCCAGGGATGGCAGCTTGGCACTTACAGTTTGCAATGACAGCAGACAGTGTCCTTCTGCTCCAGGACAGACCTACCCAGGTAAGATGGCTCTGCTAAATTAAGCTTTCTTCCTATGTGTGGTATAAGCTGGCCCAGCTGATACCACACATAGGAGGTGGTGGANAAGCTTTCTTCCTATGTGTGGTATGAGCTGGCCCAGGAAAGAGCAGGGAGCAATCTGGAGGTGGTGGCTGACCAGGCTGAGTGCAGACCCTACACCACCCACCTCTGGGGGCCATCACAAAGCTTCACCATGATGCTGAAAATGGGAACTGGAATTTTCATTCCCCTTTCCTAAGTCAAACATTATTTATTGAACCAAGGGCTACTTCCCTCTGAATTTCCCAAATTTTTCATGCTGATTGAACATGAGATAAAAAAAATCTTGTGTCACAGTCTTAGATCTCCTTCATACCTCTTTCATCCATTTCTCCCTCACTTTCTCTCCATCTTGGTGCCACAAGGAAACTGTTTCCTACCCAGCTGGCAAGGCAGAATTGCATTCTAGAGAGTTCAGCCTTTAAAATTAGAACAAACCTGTTTCCTATGGCCTGGTTCTCCTATTCCCAGAGTCTCTAACTGCAGATGATGGTTTTGTTTCAACCAGTGCCATTCCAGGTTCCAGCACCCGTGAGGGGTGAGAGCCCTGCCCTGAGTGCTACCACATGCTCACATGCATCCACTGCTTTAAAAAAGGATCATAGCAGCCTAAAATAAGTGACTGAAGGTCTGATTTTCTTCTCGTTTCTGCCCAGTCTTAATAAAAAGCAAACATCCCCTTTGGGGAATTATATGCATGCAGCAAATTTAATTTCAAGTCCAGCTTCAAATTCACCCAGGCAGCATCAACTCACCACTAATGCTTCCATCAGATGCCACCCTGTGGCTGGAAAACACCTTTCCCAGCTGGTGTCCAGAGGAAGGGCTCCACTGCCCCTGGAATTGCCTGTCCCAGTGCTGTGAGGCAGGACATGGGTGGTGGAGGTGATGCCTCAGGTTTTAGCTTTTATATTTTTCAGATTCTGTGCTGCTTTAGTGTGTGGGTCTGGGCTTCGTATAGGGGATAGTGAGCTCTCTGCACAGAGCAGAGAGACAAAACAATTCCTTCTCTAGCTGGGGACCAAGGACAAATGATCCAAATCTCAGGCCCAAGAGCACAACCAACGTGGGCTGAAGAGAGAAAAACAAGAAGGATGGGACTGCATGGGCTAAAGCTGGAATTGGAAAATTAACCCCAATATGCAAATGGAGCAGAACTTACAAACGTGAGAGACCCTGTGACTGGTTGTGCATTTTGTGACCATTTTGGTTCATTCTGGGTGCAGCCCTGGCTGGACTCTTGTGCTGCCCAAGGTGAGCAATCCCAAGGCCCAAGGCCTCCACTGAGGCCTTTTAATAAATCCCTACTTCATTCTTTAGCTCTGTCTAGTCTCTGTTCTGAAGGCATCAGAGGGGATCCCGTGCCTCGGGCAGGTGTGTCCTGGCCCCCAGGCCGTGCGTGCGAGAGTGTGACGCCACTGCTGTGACGTCTGGAACGTTCCTGCCGGGGGAAAACAGCGCTGGCTGCAGCCCAGGGATCTTTAATAGAGACAGAACATGGATGTGGGGATGCTTGTGAGTAATTACACACAACGTATAGGGCCAGTTCCCATATGGGAGCAGTTGGAACCCTTTGATCCTTCTCACCCATAAAGCTGGGCCGGAGGGGCCTGGCGTGGGGGAGCGGGGTCACAGAGCGGCTCACTGTCGTTCCAGCAAAGGCCAGGGCTCTGCCTGTATTTTCTCATTTCCCATCAGTGCTCAGGAAAGAGATTTGCCAGCACAGCTGGAAGAAAGCAGGGGAGCACTGCTGGTGTCCTCTGGAGCCCAGCTTGGAGGCCTTTGTGGGCGAACCAGAGAGGTGCTCTGGTGAGGTTTGCTGGGGCCAGCAGCTCAAGTCCTCCAGGAGTGACCTCCTTCCCTGCACCCCCAGTTCTGGGGAGGGCACCCCTCATTCACACAGCTCAGAGTGGGGAGCCCTGGCTGAGAAATGTCTGTGGTGCAGGGGTTTCTTGTGCTTAGGGTGGTAATGCCTTAAAGGGGGGGAAGCCCAGCTGTACCCTAGACCCTCTGCCAGACAGGGTGCCAAGTGCCAGCACAGGAACCAGGGCAGCTGCACTGCCAGTCTCCAACACCTTTTTGGGAAGGTCTCAGCTTGCCCCCACACTCCTTCCTGATTGTCATCTGCTTCACCTGCACCCATGACCCTGGTGCACATGTTTACAGGGCAGGACTAGGAGGGAGCTGCTCACAGATTTGAATGGGACTTTATCACAGCAGTGCCTATCATTTGTGTTTTCCACAGTTCCCTGACTGGATGATGCCAAAACTACTACATGAAAAGGAATTACATAGTACAAATGCTACACAGACTTAGTTACTCCTTGTATTTTTCAATTCTGAAAACATTCCCCGATACCTCACTTTGCAAAGATAGCTGAGAGTTTAGTTGTATTTTCCATAGTCTGGAGGGCATCAGGCTGTGATTCCCCAGCCTGAGTTTATTTCTGACTCTGCCACTGAGGTGTGAGTAACCCTGACCAGACCACTTGGCCCCTCTGACTCAGTTTCTTCTTTTCTCTTTTATTTTCCTGCAGTATAAAGTCCTTGATAGAAGAGCTGGTTATTAGTTTGCATTTGTGAGGTGTGTCATGCAACAGGGGAGAGGGCAGGACCAAAGCAAAAGCACTGAGGAAAGCCTGCCAACAGTGTGATATAAACAATCAATTGGATGTGTTGCTGAAGACAAGGGGGTTTAATTCCATGACTTGTCTGTCTCCCTTGCTCACCAGCTAAACCTAAACCTGAGCCTCTGGGTAGTCCAGATCTGGGCTTGCCCCAAAAATTGCTCCAGACTTCATGGCAGCCTTGCCATGCCCCTGTCATCCCTGCAGCTGGACCCTAGGGATCTGCAGGGACAGTACAGCATCACAAATCCTCATGCTCAGAGGCTTTTCTCCGTCTTACAGGCTGCTGGCAAGCATCTGCTTGCAGAGGAAGATCCAGCAAAAGAATGCTGGTGATGGGTAAGGGTGCCTTTGTGCAATTTTCTTAACCACACCCACCTGGGCAGTCCTGCTAAAGCTGAGGGAGATGCCTGGGTGCAGAACTACCTGCCTTGGAACCCAAATGGTTCAAGGAATTTTGCACTCATGGGTCTTTGCTGGTGAATCTCCCTGGAGCCATTTGTTCTGCTCTCCCTATTGCTAAAACATGAGAAAAGACAGGACCTCTGCCTGCATGTGGGGGTGTCAACCCAACCACCCCCTCAGTAAATCCTCACCACCCAACAAATACTTGTAAACTCCATCCATCCATCCATCCATCCATCCATGGATAGTGCTGCTTGGTTTAAACTTCTCCCATTTCTCAATCTTCCTTTCTTTTTTTTTTTTTTTTTTCCCAGGCTATTTGAGCCACAAAACTGGCCAACAGACACAGCTGGGAAACACACTGCAGCACAAAGAAAAAATAATAAAGGCTGGGAGAAGTTCTTTTCCCCTCTACAGAACTGTAATTGGGTCGTCTCTTTTTATTTTTTTTAAAAGCTCAATTGGGGTATGAACTCCTTAATCTTAGTTTGACTTATGGGAAAGGGAGGGCATTAGCATATTTATAAAAATTTACCTTGTTCTGAAACTGTAGACATGCTTCACCTTATAATTTCATGATTAGTGTCATTTCATCATAGGGGAAAAGCCACTTTTTCTATCCAGCGGCACAAAACGAATACAAATCAAACACATGCTTTCTGGAATTATTCACACAATGTTTTCAAAAATCGACATAGTTCAATAGTTGAGCAATAAATTTTCTTACTAATGAGACACTAAAAAATGTTTTTGATGTTACGCCCAGGGAGAACTAGTTATTGCAGATTTATAGGCAATCTGTGCAAAGACTGTCCTTTGCTTCCAATGAGTTTCTAATTTTGATTTGATGATATCCAGCTGCGGAGATTTGGCCGTGATATTATATAACTTGTGATATCACATCTATACAGTATTTTCTTCCCCCTCGATGGCTGGCCTTTTCATACATGACCTGGACTGCAGCATCCCATGGTTTCCTTGTGCAGACAGCCATGGCATGTGGTGTTTATGGATCCCTTTAAGGAGTGTGTGCAGTTACACTATATGCATCTCATAACTCTCTGAAATACAGGAGGCAAATTTAAATTTTGCTGCAAATGCAGCTTCTCCTTTCAGCTCCTCCTGCTCTCTCTATGGCTGGGAGCTCTGAGCAGGTTGGGGTGTGGGCAGTCATGCTCTGGAAGGCCTTGCAGTCAGTGTTTTGTGGTTCTTTTTGTTCCAAGAACTTCCTCTAGCATTTGACTGGAGCCAAGCCAGTCAGGCTTGTCCAACCCAGGGGAAGCCACCACCCCAAGGGCTGAAGTCACCACAAGCCACCCCCACACCAGGACGGTTCGGAACAGTCAGTGAAGGGCAGTCAGTGACCTCTTGTGACACCATTTTACCAACAAGAAGCCTGAGAGGGAGGGTTTCCCAACCCAGGCCCAGAATATTTTCAAAGCAGAGTATTCAGTGAAGACGACCACCAGTTCATTTCCTGGAAGTAACCAACAGCAGGGCTCTATTCCCCAGCCCCTGCTGAACTCAGACCTTCCCTGGGGACATTTTTAATCCAAAACAAACCAAGCTGTGCCTGTATTGACACTGCTGGCAGGCCCCTTCCCTAGGAAATGAGGGAATGTGGTGTCTCTCCAGGGGTAATAACGAGGCTCCTTGCCTGGATACAAGAACGATGAGTGCTTCAGAAGTGCTGATGATTAAGGCCCGTGTTTGGGCCGCTTGGAAAAAGTGGTCTCCAAGACAAAGCAGCCACAAGCCCGTTCGCTCCGCCGCTCGCCCTCCTTCCTCTCACATGGCTGCCATGTGGGGAGGCCATGGAGAGCCTGGGCCAGCATTCCTGGCAGGAGGATCCTGCTCCAGCTGTGCCCAAGCACATCGGGGCTGTCCCTGTGCGACCCGCCGGGCACCTGGCACGGCCAGCAAGGCAACCTGCAGGTAGCCCTGCACGTCAGGAGCACTGTTATGGGGTTTTCATTCTTTTTTAGGAAGTCTGCAATTTGAGCACTGCCAGTTACTGCCAGTAACTCACAGGCTCAGCTCCCAGCAGAAGACAATAAGACAGTGGTGGGTTATGCGGAATGGCTGCAAACACAAAGGCTACTTTTTGCCTAAACAAACTTTTCCAGCTTGAAAAGTATGATGAAGGAGACTGTGGCCACCCTAAATAGTATCAAATTAACTGATAACTCACAAACACTTCAGTCAGTTATTCTTCTGAAGGGCTGCAGGAAGCAAACCTGTGGCAGGGACAGCAAATGCCTTCAGCAGGTGCTCCCCTGGGAATAAGGCAGAGTCACTCCTCACATGCCATGCATATGCATAATTCCATATAAATCATGGGCCTGAACAATCTAGAAGCACTAAAAAAATATTAAAAATTCACAGAAACACATTCAGAATGACATCTTATTCCCAGCTTTCAGTAAGGGTGTTATGCATTGAAGATCTGCCATTCTTTTTTTCCTTCATAAACCCAAGGTTTGGGTCCCCTCCTCCTCACATGCACCTTCTCGTCACATTTCTATCTCCAAATTCACTTCTGATGCAAATTATTTCAATGGCACTTCAGAAACATACGCAGAAAATGCAGCCAGATGTCTTCCTTGGACTTCAGGAAGGCAGAGAAGTGTCAGAATTAAATCTGGATGGCTATGGTGTAGCCAAAAATAGTTTCTGCACTCACCCTGTGTCTGTGAAGATGGATCCCAAGGCCAAACACAGAAATTAGCTTCCATATCAACATTTTACTGTCACTTTCATCGCCACGCCAATAGATTAGTTAAAATAACATCGTTTACTGGCAAGGAGTGTTATTGCAAACAGATGTCATCATTAGGCTAAAGATGAGTTCTACTATTTCATCCAGGAATTTGTTCATGGAAATTTCGATTTTTCTCATTGAAATGAAAAACAGTTTTCAGTCCTTGAATCTTTCATCCCTGAAAACCACTTTAGGGTTGTTGGGGTTTTTGTGTTGTTTCCCTCTCCCATGAAGAAGGAATCAGCATTTTGCTTGAAATGGCATAATTCTGGTGATTATTTTCAGTTAAAAGTTTTCCTCCAGTGAAAGGCAAATGTTAGTTGGAAAAATACCTATGATCAGCTGTAATTTCTTGTATATCTTTCATAATTGTATCTAATTGCATTCTGCTTCCTTCAACTCTTCTTCATCTGGAACTGAACAATTCTAGTATCAAATGTATTTGTTTTTCCATAGTCATTGAGTCACCTTCTCTGTGTTATGCAGATAAAGCTGGACATTTATTTATAATTTTTTGGGTTTTGTTGCCTTCCATTTTTATGAAGGGAGTCTGCATGGATAATGGATACACATTTGACTTCATTCATTAGAAAGGAACGAGAAGCAGTGCAATGTAATGAGATCAGCCACCAGAACACGGCAGCTCAGGAGGGGTAAAACAAGACTGGACCAGGCAGAAAACTGAAATCTCAGTCCTGCTGGAATGAGAGGCAGTGCTCTGGTTGACTTCAGCAAGGATTCTAGGATTTCATCCTGAGAATTTAGTAGTACTGCTCTTCTAGGTAAGTTCACACAGAAATGCATGCTTACTGGTGTAGAATCAGGAATTTCAGTCCTACACAAACAAAAGCCTCTGCATTTAAGTAAAAGAATTTTGAGCCCCTGCACTTTATTTATTTCATCTGCTTACAACATATTAAATATTAAAAACTACATTGTAATAGATTCTATGTACCTCTGAGAAAGAACCACAAAAATCACCCAACACACAAAAAATGCAATAGTGGCCAATTTGTATTCTTACTCAATCTGCTCCAGAGGGGAGAGCAACAAATCAGGTCATGTTTGGCACCTAGTTTAGTGTAATATGTTGACTCATTGCTGCTCTCTGGTTCTGTGTATTCCTTACACCATGACTAATAGTTTGTCCATAAATTCTGTATGAAACTTGCAGTGTCCCCATTGCATGAGCCCTGGTGCCAAGATGGAAATTCCCAACACTCCAATACAACCTTGGCCTCTCTGCTTCTGCTCACATAAATGGAAAAGTTCCTTTAGACCTCAGTAACAGAGGGTCAGTCACTAAAATCAAAATCCTTTGGAGAAAAAAATCCTACTATCATCTATTTTTAAAGGCCAAAATTTTCTTGAGTTCTCTTATAGTATGTGAGAACGGACACTGCCAAGAAAAGGCACCTTTGTAATGTAAGATAGATGTTTAACTTGGGAAAAAATGGGAGGAGCTTATATTAACAGCCCTAGAGCACAACAAAGTCAGCTTTACTCCTAGAAAAACATCCAAGCAAATTTCTGGGCACTCACAAAGAGCCTGGAGCAGGTGCAGGTGGTGCAGGACCAGCTAGGCAGCAAGGAGGTACAAATCCCCACCCTGGAAAACACTGAACTAAACCAGCCTGACTGCAAAGGTGCATAAAGAAGGGCAGAATGGCTGGAGTTTGAAGCAACCTCTGGAAATCACCTGGTCCAACCCCCCTGCTTATTCAGGTTCAGCTACAGCAGGTGACACAGGATTGCCTCTAGGTGACTGGTGATTATCTGCAGGGAAGGACTCCATAGCCTCTCTGGGCAGACTGTTCTAGTGCTCAATCACCCTCACAGTAAAGAAGTTTTTCCTCATATTCAGATGAAACTTCCTGTTTTAGTTTGTGTCCACGTGGTTGTGTCTTTTCTGGGATAAACAGCTTCAACTCCCTCAACTTTTCCTTGTAAGAGATGCTCCAGTCCCCACATTCTCCTCTGGACTCTGCTCAGTTGTTTTTTGTCTGCTCCCTGCCACTAACCCTCTCCTCCTTTTTCCAGCACAGGGTGTCGTCACAGCACTGCAGCTTTCTGGGACAGCCAGAACAGGCTGCAGAACAGCATTTGCCTTCTATCCTCACTCACAGCCCTGTGCTGAGTTGCTTAAATGTGTAAAAATCTTGATCCTGCATCTCCTGTGAGTGCCTACAGGGACCACCGCTGTGTCTCATTACGCTGAGCTGGGAAAAGAGCAGGAGTTAGTTACTGACGGCAGAGCAGCCCCCAGAAACTCTAGCTGGAATTTCTATCTTCTTCTGCATTTGCCTTTACTGTAATTATGTTTCAGAATAATTTCTATGTCAATCTCCCACTTCCAAATATAAATGTCACTTCTCTTGCCCGGATTCAAAACAAACTGTCAGTGTGAAATAGCTTCTAACACGTTAATAATGAAATACCATTTTACCCCCACTGAGAATAAAATGCTAGGACTAATCATACCATTCTAAAGGGCTTATAAATCAATAAACCAAGAGGCAGTGAATGAACAAAATGCTGATTGAAATCATAAGCACATCAAGTATCTGCAGATAATCAGTGTCACATGTTTAAAATAAAAACAATTTTTAAAAAAAAGAAATAGTTTTCCCTAAACATGTGGATACACATAGTGCCTTGCTAGATTTTATTCTCACAGCGTGGTTTGATTCCTCACCAAGGTGGATGAAAGCACAACTGACTGTTAGAAAATGAGGGCAGCAGATCACTTTGTGATGTGACATTCACAACCCAAGTGGTACAACCTCATAATAAACTGTTCCAGTAGCTGGGACTTTTCCTGTGTCTCTTTCCCAGCTTTGCTGCTGGGATGCCAGCTGGCAGCCCTTAGCTGGCAGCAGTTCTGCTGCAGTTTCTCAGGTCAGGGCTGTGTCAGGGGCCAGCATCACAGCTAGCAGCTAACCCACGTGCCTGACTGGGGTCACAGGGTGGGAACTGCTGGAGTCCTGTCACACCTCAGACCCTGCTGCCCTCTAACCCAGCCCACACTGCAGCCTGGGCAGCTCAGGGCTCTGCCTCTCCCTCCCACCTGCAAAGTGTCCAACAGAGTTTCCCATGCCTTTCTCCCCATGAAGCACCTGTTTTGTGGCCTTTGGCCCCATGGAAATTTTGGGCAGCAGCTCCACAGGGCTGGTCACCTCTGCTACCTCGTACAACACACTCGTTCAAAGTTGGCTGTTTTGGTGTCCTTAGCTGGATACACAACACACCTGAAAATCCTCCCTGAGGGAGTCACGCTCTTCCCCATCCCACTGAGGCAGAGGAAGATTTGTAAGTTTGGTGGTGGGCAAAGCTTTTCTCAAATTAATGGTATTCTCTTTAGTGATTCACATGACTACAGTTAAAGAATTCCTTCCCCGTTTGGGGGTGTCTGTGAAGCTCTGATATAAAAATGCTGTCAAGCTTCAGTTGCTAAGTATTCCCAAAATGTTGGCACCATGGAGGTGTCCAAGCACCTTAGCTTGGGCCCAGGAGACCTGGCAACACAATCCAGTGTTTGCAGGTGTAGCACCTCCTGTGAAAGACCTTCCTGAAGAAAGGAGCAGCCCTTTGTTGACTGACACTTGATCACCAAACCCACAGCTGCTCTCCCTGCATTTGTCACCCAAACCCCGTCCCTTTTGTCCCTGGAAAGAAGCCTGTGAGAAATCTCTGGTACTTTAGAAGTGGCACATTGCCATTTTTAGCAAACAAACCTTGTTTCAAAAGTAAAGGCTGGCACTGGATGTACAGAGAAATATTAGATGCAAAACACCAACAGAGCAGCTCCTCAATTTTATGGAAACTGGTGACAGCAATTTCCTGTGTGAGAGTAAGAATGGTTCTTATTTACAGTCAACTCCAAATTATTTCCTCATATACTTTATTGAATCTTTCTTAAAGATAGATTCTGTAACCCTCATTGAATCTATTTCAAGAAAAAAAGTTTACATAAGGCATCAAGAATCATCTATAAATTCTACCTCTGAATTCTGATGCAACTTATTGAATAAAATACAATAGAAATGAAGATGCTGAAATTCATCACAGAGTTTTTAATTATAAATCTCAGAGTAAATGAGTATAGGATTCTCTTGCTAAAGAATTGTAAATTAAGTTAATGGATATTGAGATTAAGTCTTTCTTAATTTATTTTGCAATACTTGATGTTAATATAAACTTACGTTGTGTATTAGTCCAAGTGTCTTTAAAGACTTTTAGAGTCATTATTCAATGATGGATGCATGTTTTAAAAAATTTGCATTTCTGAATAGGTAAATGGATTAATTGAGAGAGGATCAGGGAAGTTTTGCAAATGTGTGTTGATGAACCTGTTAATAAAACACAAAATGCTTTATTCACACAAGATAGGTAGGCTCACCCCTTGTTTATATTCAGCAAAGCTAAAATATTCCTGTGAAGTGGCGTTGAGATGTCATGATCTTCAAGTGATATGGGGTAGGAACTTCTTTTGATAAAACCTTCAGGGGAAACACACCACATCAGTGTTTAAAGTGTTTATCTTGTGTCACACATGTTATTCCAATTGTGTCACTGAAATGCTGCTGCCATTTGAAACATTTCTCCCCAGGTGAGAGTACCTCCTCACAAGTGAGGTATCTCTTAATAGATGCTTTATAAACACAGTGGAAGATTCTCAGCATGGACTTCTTTTCATCCTTTGCAAGATGACTGATGTTTCTTCATCTCTTGCTTCCTCTAACAAACATTCAATGAACCTATTTTTTCCTACAACTCTTAGTCAATGTGTTGTAGCAACGTGCACTTGTTAGATCCAGTGAGCAGGGCAGCAGGGCTGTGTTGCTCTGAATACATCCTGCAGCATTATGGAACTCAGGCACCAATCTTCCAAAAAGTATTCAGAAGCTCAGCCCCTACTGGAATTCAGTGCCTAGGAGATGGATATTTCAGTAAAGCCAAGACTAAACCGTAGACTTTTAGATGTGTTGCCTCCAGCTATACCAAAGCTCTGGAACCCCAGCTCTGCACCATTCTACAGCTCCTCACTGTAGGTCTGTCATTATTCATCACCATTGCTTTCTGTCACTGCAGGCTCTGATTCTTTTGGGATCTCAATTAGAAATTTTGTGTGATTGTGTTTGCATGCACAGAGGCAACCAAGGCCTCAGAGAACATCACAGGGCACCAGAACAATGTATGAACTCATTAACAACAGAGCACTAAGAGAAAAATATATTTATACCCTGGGAAACAGAAAAAAAGTTGCCATTACTTTGCACATAACCTTGCAAAGTTTCTCCTACGTGCCACCCTTCACAGTCCACCCAAGTTGCCACATTCCTGTCTCCAAGAACTTAGGGACTGCCAGCAAAATCCCTACTGGAAGATACTCTGCAGGGCCATCAGTCACATCTAAAGCACTCAAATGTTAGGAAATGTCAGGATTTAAGCTGCTGAGAGAACCTTATGTCTGTCCTTTTGTGTGCTTGTGCTGCACAGGGTAAAGCACTACTCCAGTGAGTAAAGCCAGAGATCCTTAACCCCCTGCAGCAACATGAGTGAATTGGGCCACTAATTCAAATGTTTCAAACTTATCTACTGCCCCTTCAATAAATATTTAACACCTGCTTAATCACTGGCCCCTTCTGAAGTCACTTTGAAAATTTTTGAGCCGTACTTCAAAGAAGGAAAAAAATCATTAAGTAACCTGGCTGGCAATAGCATTTTTTCATAGAATGGAGCATTCCCTCTGACCCCGGAGCATCTTGTAGGAATGAAAGGTAAATAAAGCCTGGCTTCGCTGCAGTTTCTCCATTCTGTAGCTTCCACTGACACCTGCTGGAGGCAGGCACTATCATGCTGAATTCTGGCTCCAGACGGAGAGGGCTGGGCAGTGCCGTGCCCACCTCCGGGGCACCAGGCACACGAAGGACATGGAGGGGCTGGAGTGAGTCCAAAGGAGGTCACAGAGATGTTCAGAGGGCTGGAACCTCTGCTATAGGGACAGGCTGGGTGAGCTGGGTGTTCATCCTGGAGAACACTCCAGGGAGACCTGGGAGCCCCTTCCAGTGCCTGAACAGAGCTGGAGAGATGTCAGGATCTTCTCTGCTCTCTGAGATGACCCCAGGTGTTGGTGGAAGCCGCTTTTCCCACCCCAGCTGTCCAAGAAGGAGTCAGGAGTCTTCTGCTCGTGTTCTCAGTGATGTTTATTGTCTCTTATCTAAAATATTTTTTGTCTGACCTGCTGAGCTCTGGCTAGCAGGTCAGTCCAAGGTGCACTGCCCACTAAGGGGGCTGGTGCTATCTTTTATACTATGAANATTCTAAATTTTTTCCTTTCACCCTCTAACTCCTGTTACTGTGTTGTCTAAATTTTTGTAACTTGTAACTCCTCATATAAGATTAGCAATTTGTTCCATGGGCTGAAATCAAAGCCCCAAGTGTTTTTAACTTCCTACCAGGGTCACCCAGACCCCTATCCAGGGTTTAGGACATGAAGAAGAATGTCTTAAATTCCAACAGAGAGGGACTTTATAGAAGGGGCTGCAGTGATGGGAGAAGGGGGAAGAGCCTTTAACTGACAGACAGTGGGTTTAGAGTAGACATTGCTAAGAATTTCTTCCCTGTGACAGTGGTGAGGCCCTGGCACAGGTTGCCCAGGAAAATGTGGGTGCCCCATCCCTGGAAGTGTCCAAGGCCAGGTTGGACAGGGCTTGGAGCAGCCTGGGATAGTGGAAGATGTCCTTGCCCATGGGAGGGGAGTGAAACTAGAGGACATTTAAGGTGTCTCCTAACTCTTTTCATGTTAGAAATTTCAGCAGGCTTCTGATGAACATCTGAAGCAATATAGGGAATGANAAAAAATAAAAAAAAAAAAATATAAACACCAAAACAAAAAAACCCCCAAAAACAGCAACAACAAAAAAAAAAAAACCAAAAAAACAAAACAAACAAAAACCCCAAACAAATAAACAAAAAACCAAACAAGCAAACAAACAAAAATCACTAAAATATAGGCACAGTCCTAGAACTTTGAAAACTAGAAAATGGATGACAATTTTTACAGTAGGTTGTTTATGCTGGTGTAAATTTTTTCCTGCTCTGCCAAGCCAGGGAACAGAGCCAGTCTGATAGACCTGAACCTTTTCTTCACTTCCAGATTAGCATCACTGTTTGTGTTTTTGCAAACACTAAGAGCCATGTGCAACTGAAAATGCCTTTCCAGGGTTATCTCACAGCATCTAGCTCAAAGCAGTAGATTCTCACTGAAGTCTCAAGACCAATAAAAAAATTAGAGGTCTATACAAAAAAAATATTACATTTTTAGAGTGCTGCCCAACAGGGGCCATCTAATGTGAGGGTGGGCTGGTTCTTTTTTTTCTTCATGGGAATGGAAGGGTGGTTGAATTTCTGGCTTAGCATATTTTCAAGTTCATGTAAAGCTTTTATCACCTGGTGGCTCAAGTCGCCCTGGTGGCATCCAGGAGGTGGCAGTGGAGGAGCATCCATGGCTCCACGAGCGCGGGGCTCGGGGCTCACGGTGCAGAGTCGGGGTTGGGGCAGTTTGGACACGTTTCCCAGACCCTGAATGATGGAACAAACCCTGCCTGGATTGTCCCCACAGCCAGGCTCAAGGAAAAGCAGTATCAGAGACAAAAATGCAGCCACGGGGTTCTGATGCGTCCCCTACCAAATGTGTCTTATTTCCTGTTGAGTTTCTTTCTAAAAAATCCCTTTAAAAGGAAGAAGAAGACAAGGAATTGTTGTGAAAATCTTACAAAATCCTCGATTCAATTTAGCTTTTTAAAAGTAGATGTAGAAAAGAAGGGAAATATTTCATGGATGAGCAGTGTGAAGCAGGGTTGGACTCCAGCTCTTTTTTTGAGCAGCACAGGGACACTGACTCCTCCTCTCAGCACATCACAATTGAAAAACAAGTGCTGGAGAAGATTTTGAAATATGAGGAAAAAATCACAAGTTCTTCAATATAAAAACAGAGAATTTGCCTACAGAATGCAGTGACTAAATGAGGCTTCTGTCACAAGTATCAAAGGACAGCAACAGCAAGCAGAGTCAAATTTTTAACAAGTGAAGGAACAGAAAAAGATTTTAAAAGTGGTATCAGGAGTAGCAAGAAACAATTTTCAGTATACATTGAGAAACAAAGGGAAAGAGACCACACAGATTATTGGTTCAGAAAATTAAAGGAGGGGTCATCAACAAATAAAAAAAAAGCCAGGAAGGCCAAAGTTCTCTGTGTCTTTTTTTTTTTGTGTTTCTAAGGGGAGAGACCAAGTGCATAGGCTTCAAGCAGCAGCAGCAGAGCAGGAGGAAATCCACAAGGAAATGCACAGGGAGGCAACAACACACTCAGAGAACTGGAAAGTGTCACACTGCCTGAGCCTGAAGCGTTTCATCCCAAGATGCTGCAGAAGAATATGACAGAATTAATGTCAAAACCACTTGGGGTTATCTTAGGGAAGTCATGGGGTGTAAATAAGTATCAGAAGACTAGAAAGGAGCAAATAGATTCAGTTTCTAAGAATGGAAGGAAAAGACCAATCTAGGATTTGTCTATCAGTCAGCTTACCTTCAAATGCCAGAAAATCCTGGAAAGCACAAAATCTTTGTGAGCAGTGCAAGAGAGTAAGGCAATGAGGAGAGTCAAAATGGATTTTTCAGCTGCAAATCCCCTCACAGCAAACTCATCTCTTTTTATGAATGAGTCCTGGGCCTGGATGGAGAGGAAACAATAAACAGCATTGGAAGCCACAGAATGAGCTTTGCTACCTTCTCATTCAAAAGGGAAAAAAGTGGGTTCTACATCAGACTCTGACATGGCACAGGCCCAAAAGGCTGAATAAACATGCTGGACTGATGAAAATGCAGCAATTTTCCTGCAGTCCAGGATACTCTTTTCTGAACAAAAGCCATGACATGTGCTTGTAATGGAGTGACATTCATGCAGCACAACACTCAAACACACCTTTGAGCCAGAGCTGATGATCCATTTCCTAATGTCCTGTCCTCTCACAGAGCAATTAAACCAAATGTTCTGTGAGAGCCAACCCTGCTGGAAGGGGCTGTGATAAAGGAAGGATCTGCCTCCACTAATGGCACTGACTCACTTCCCAAAAGCTGAAATCACTGTGACCATCAGTAATTAAGGGCCTGACACATTCTAAAATTCCTTTTCCTATAACTGGCCAGGATTGAACCTTCCCTCTGAGCTGCACATGAAGGCAGTGTAACATTGATTCAGCACTTTCACAAACCTTTTAGCAGGGGCACAAAAAACCCAGAACTCTCTGCTGTAGCTTGTGAGAGGCAACCTTCACTAGCTAACATTGCTGAATTTTAACATCATTTGCTCTCATATAGTTATATAGGAACACAGGCTTAGCAAAAACATCAACCATCACAAAAAAACCCTGTTATTTACCACAGAAACAGTAAATAAATTCTAGGACACAAATGCCTCCGTTAATGCAATTCCTGTCTGTGCTGGCAGACCAGGGTTACATTTCTAAAAATATATTAGAAATAATTCACAAAAAAAATCCAAACAAAAGGTAGTAAATATGAATCCATCAAGTGTGAAGGGACAAAAAAGACTGCCCTGAAGTCTCTGTGTGTCCTGCTCATGAAAAGAAATTAGTTGGTCGAGTTACCTCCTTCCTCCTTTGCTGTAAATATTACACTAATTGGTTTTACTTGGAGATGTACAAGGGACTTTGCACTAAAAGCAGATGAAAAGAGTCAGGAGAACAGGAAGAAAAGGAAAACAGCTTTGGAGAGCAGTGGGCAGACTGGGAGTGCTGCTGGGAAACACCAGAGCACCACTGGTGGGAAGCAGTGTGGTGCTCCTGCTTTCCCATGTGAGGCTTGCTGGGGTGGAGCAGGCTGCATTCTCAGGCCCTGCACAAGCACAAAGCACATTGTAGAATACACAACTCCTGTTTTGTTTATGCAGCCCATTGGTAGGGTGAGTTTTGATTGGTTTTTTTGTTTGTTGCTTGTTTTTACTTTAATGATCCTTCAGTTTTGGGGGTTTCACATTGCCTTCCTGGTAGGGTAAATATGTAGGATGAAAGTGAGCTTTATGGCTTTATGGGTTCCTGCTGTCCTGATTTGCACAGCTCTTTTTTGTGTCTATGCTAGCAGGCAGGGCTCTGCTGGACAAGCACAGATTTCCTTGGGGATGAGTGCTCCTAGGTGTGCAGGGAAAGGGAGTGGGGAAAAATAAAAAAACTTATGATCTCTTAGAAGCTCAGCAGATGAAGCATTTTAAAGCAATGGCAGTAAAATTTCTGAGAGCTGGCAGGGATTTGCATGGTGTGTGCAAAAATGAGTTCCTTGAAGATGTGTGATTGCATCCAAAGGGTGAGGCAGACTTCAGTGAGGAGGGAGGGAATTGCAGCATGGCTGGAAAGTCACACATGCTCATTAAAGTTCACATTCTCTGTCCCAGGCTGTCCAGGGCCAGCAGTGTTTGGAACCAAGGCAGTGAGGGGTTTAGAATTAGGAGCTGTCCTGAATTGTCCTTCCTGGCCTAATGTGTCCTCCTTCTGCAGGTGTGGACCATGCTGGGGAGGGACTCTGAGCTCTCCTGATGGCTGCAGACCTCAGAGGTGCTCTGTGCTGCCTGGCTGCAGCCCAAGCAGCCTTGCTTTAGAGCTGGCACCAAGCCACAGTGCAGTCACAAGTGTCACAGCAAACACCTCTGTGTGTTCCCTGTGCCCTCTCTCTGGTACATTCTCTTCTGCAGATTTTAGGTTTTACTTAACGTAAATCCTGTAGGATTTTACTTCTAGCTGTCCTTTTGACACAGTAATGGACCATTAACTAACTGGAGATAAAACTGAAAGCATAAATCCCTCTCCTTTAGGGAATTAGAAAGCAGGTTGAGGATGCAGGCTGTGAAAGGCAATAGTTCACTGTAATCTCAGACAAGAACTGATTAACTGTCCCTGCCAGGCATCCCCACCTGTGCCAGGTGAGGAACAAGAAAGCAGAAGTTGAGGTTTGTGCTGCAGGACTGTTGGCATCTGCCAAGGGAAAGCCTTTAGTCCTGATATTTGAGCTTGTTTGCCAGGGTCTTCCCTGTAAGACAGTGAGGGAGTCTGGGCTGCTGAGGAGTTATCTGCAGAGACTGCTGCTGTCTCTGATTTGGGTGTTTTTATCTTTTTGAGACAGGGTGAGATGAAAAGAGCCAGAGCTTTGCTCATGTCAGAAGTGAGGGAGGAAAAAGCACAAGGTGTCTCTGCCCCAGGGGAGTGCCCAGACTGCTCCCAGCCAGGCAGTGGGATGAGATGATGAGTTGATGAGGCAGCTCTGCAAGCTGGTGTGTACAAAGTCCAGTTCCCAGCCCTTTCCCTGGGGTCTCCAGTAATGCAGAAGGGCTCTGCTATGTGTCTGTGGGAGTGAGTTTGCTGATGACTCCCTTCACTAGACCTTGAGGTCAGCCCCTACTGATTAAAAAAGTTAATTACCTTCCTCTTGCAAGAATGGCTCTATTTTCAAGGTCTCCCAGGCCATTAATCAAGCATCTTCTTTTGAAAGCAGTTTTAATTAAAAGTAAGTAATCATTAGAGGCAGGTGGCCAAGTCAGAGGGGGATGTCTTCAGGGACTTCACAGGGCTCTGTGGGGTGAAGGGAGTGGTTCATGTTTATGCAGCCCCCACCCCCTGTCCTTCCCCCACTCCTGGTGAGTTGTGAGTATTCTTTTTTTAAGTGTCAAGCTGAATATTTAAACACTGTTTAAAATCTGTAATTTAGAGGCAAATCTTCAGAAGAGTTCACTCATCTCTTGGTGCTGAGGGTGTCTCTGCAGCAGCCCCCACTGCTGTGCTTTGGGGTCAGACTCAAAGGGTCGAGTGAAAGACTTAAAATGTCCAAGTTCATGGTCAAAGTTAGATATTTTGTCTTTGCTTCAGTATATTTTTAAGTTCATTTGCTGCTTTTATTCCCATGTTTCTCAAGTCCCCCTGGTCGTGTCCAGGAGGTGGCAGTGGAAGAGCATCCATCACTCCTCAAGCACGGGGAGCTCACGGTTCACCAGGGCAGAACCAGGGACTGCTGAACATCACAGCTCAGCAAACAGCTACACTTCAGGGTGTTTTAAGAGGTACCCCCATCTGTGATGCCCCAAGTGCCAGAATCTGTGCCTCCATAGTTAATAATCTGGAAATGTGTAAGGAAACTTGTTCACTGGAAAACCAGGAGGAGAAAAGTTGTGTGTAATTGCAAAGATTTTGATTTCAAGAGAGTTTTAATTATTTTAATTACTCAAATGAGTAAAACATCTGCATATCCAATCCACTGCAACTGACTAAAAATCTTACAGGATTCTCAGAATGAAGCAAACTAAACAGAATAGTGCCAACATCATGTTTTAAGTTCATATTTGTTAATGAGCTTGTAGCCCCCTTTTTAACTGGGATAAATGCCTCCATGAAAATGCACAAGGAGATATTAGAGAACTGGAAAGTTTCACACTGCCTGAGCCTGAAGCATTTCATCCCAAAATACTGCAGAAAAATATGACAGAATTAATGTCAAAACCACTTGGGGTTATCTTAGGGAAGTCATGGGGTGTAAATAAGTATCAGAAGACTAGAAAGGAGCAAATAGATTCAGTTTCTAAGAATGGAAGGAAAAGACCAATCTAGGATTTGTCTATCAGTCAGCTTACCTTCAAATGCCAGAAAATCCTGGAAAGCACAAAATCTCTGTGAGCAATGAAAGAAAACAAGGCAACAAGTCAAAAGGATTTTTCAACTGCAAATCCTCTCAGAGCAAATCCAGTTCTCCCTGTGAATGGGCCCTGGGCCTGGACAGAGGGGACACAATAAACACCATCTGAAGTCACAGAATGAGCTTTACTACCTTCTCATTCAAAAGAGAGAAAATTAATTAGTGTAGATTTGTCTCCTTGCTCAGGCAGATCCCAGGTTTGCAAATTGGGGACACTTGACATGGTCTGAAGCTTATGTGGTCTTCATGTGCCTGTTTTAGAATGCCAGGGCAAGAGGGAATAGGTGAAATAGGGGCAAGACACCCACTTGGAACAAAAAAGGGGATATAAATCCATGGGAATGAAATCTGAAACTTATTTAGAAAGGACATAACAACTGTGGACAGCATTGTAGGACTCTGAGAGAAATGGGAGGCCTAGATTAAGTGGAATGTCAAATTCTTCATGCACCCACAAATATTTTTTTATCCATTTTCATTAATTCTTTTCTGTATTTATTTTCCCCAAGAGGTTAGGAAAGACTTTTTTACTCTGTTGTAATAGGCTGCTTTGTTAGTATCAGATCCTTACTTTAATCACTGTCTTGCATATGTGGGCTCTGCCTGGCTTTGTGTAATTGCATCTCCTGATGACACAGCCTTGGGAAACTTGTTGTTTAACGAGCTGAACCCTCTCTAAAGCACTCCCATCCACCCCAGCCTGCAGCAGCTCTGCCAGTTTTTGACAGGGGGGGGTCCTGTGTGTGTTTAAAGGCTCTGCCTGCTGGGCTGGGGGGCAGCTGATGCTGGTGGAAGGACATCATGTTCATCAGAGGTGAGTTCTGCTGGGAAATGGGATGTAAGGGCTGCTGGGGATAGGGAAAACAGGTTTTGTTTCTCTAATGAGGAAAGAATTAGTGAGAAAACAGCTGACTAACAGGTTCCAGAGAAACAAGGAATAATTTACAAGAATACTTTGGTGAATAAATACCCAGCCACTTTATCAAATGTTTTAATGCTGGATGCTGAAGGGAAACTGATACTAATTTTTTGTGAAGAGGTGGTGTTTGATGAACCTACTAGCTTCAATTCAGAGTTTAGTTTCAGCTCTGTATTAAGATGATAATTACATGTATTTGTGCTTGGCCTCATGGTTTGTGCCACATGGACACCAATCTCCCCGAGCTGTTAGGAGGAGATATCTCAGATCTGGGATTCTTCCTCTTCCTAGAAACTGTACAAAATGGGTGGAGGGAGGAACTGCTCCATCCTGAGGGCTTCTGATCTAGAGGGGGAACAAAGCAAAGTTTTTCTAATTCCCAAAAGGGAATTTGGGAATATTGTACAACAGGAAACAGGTTGGAACTTCCCTTGTATTCTATTTTCCCTCTGCTAATGTAGTTTAGAGTAATCTGTAGAAATCTGCTTGCCATTTTTGCAACTATTTTTAAGTAGGTGAATTGTGAAACTCAGTGTAGCTCCACATTACCTTATACCCACCTCATTGAGTCTCAATATTTGAATGTAAATAGCTTCAGATTTAGAAAGCTGTACTGACAGTCTTCATTTAGTTTTCATTCACAATTGTTAAAAAATTTAAAACTATTCTTGTGTCAATTCTGCCTTCTCCAAACCCACTTTATACCCCTGTTTTTAAATACCTCATGTGAGAGCTGGAAGAGAAAGTGTTTGCCTAATTATCCCTATTTTCAACACTGTAATTTAAGCTGTACATGTGATTAGTTTCTTCATTTAACAATAAACAAAGAATGTTAAGAACAGCGAAATAATGCAAATTTTGTCAGACACTCTACACAAGATTTTTGGGGGGACAAAAATCTTGGAACAGTGCTTTCCACAATGCCTTAAAAGCAAAGAAACCCATATTTTTGTCACTACAGCAAAACACAGGTCTTCAAAATCTTCCCTTCACTTTGTCTGTGGTGTTGTCAGAACTCTGACAGGTGATGATTTGCATTTCCTCTGTCCTCAGTCTGTGACAATTTTCCAAGAGGAGGTAGTATCAAAGCAATCTAGAATTAGCTGTGACAAGTGACAATTGCATGGGTGGCACAAAAGGCTTTTACAAATAGACGTTATTTCATGCAACAGATATTAATACAGGTTTTAATGAAGAAGTGATTCACAATGATAATATTATTGACTTGTTAAGATTAAACAGGTCTGCCATATGCTGTCGAGTGCTTCAGATGGTTTCAAATTTATTTTTATTTTTTTAATCTATGCCCATTAACAACAGATGTTGAATTTTAAAATGATCCAATAATCGAGGGGAAATCATTCCAAAGCTGAGTAATAATTTTGTCATGTAAAATGATCCAATAATCAAGGGGAAATCATCCCAAAGCTGAGTGATAATTTTATCATGTTAATGATTTGAAATACATTGTATGTGTTATATATTGGTTATTTAGCTCATAGCTAGCTCTTGCACATGATATTTTTTGTCACCTTACTTCCTCCAGAGTTTTCTCCAGTTGCTGATGAGTGAGTTGGTTGAATACCTGCCTTGGAACTCCATCCCAAACCTTTCATTTATTTTTCTTAAAAATCCCTTTCACAAGGGATTCAGAGGGTTGAGGTCCTCTGCCTCTGGACTGTGCAGAAATGGGATGTGGACCTCACCCTAACGTTCCTGCTTTTGCCTGGCTTGCCCCTGTTGCACTGAGGGGAGGGAAGAAAGATACCACAAAGCAAATACAGCGAGCTGACATGCCACAGGTGAGGGACCATGCTCTCAGGAGGCTTGAGTGGCTCCTACAGTGGTACAGGAACAGTCTCTGGTGATTACAGATTTACCCTTTGGCTGGTTATTGTTAGCTTGAAGATCAGAAATTTGGTTTTTTGCTTTCTTTCTTGCCCTGTCTCCAGGAGCCCAAGATGGATTGGTTCACAGCACAGTCTGTTGCTTCTCCTCCCCACTCCCAAGCACAGCAGGTCACAAACTCGAGCTGTGGGTGCTGGCAGCCTGGGACAGCACACCATGGCTCCCATGCTGTTTGCTCTCACATTTTCACCTGTCTTGTGGGTGGGATGGAGTAAACAAACACATCTCCCTGTGGCTGGGAAGCTCCAGAAAGAGAGACACCACCTCCAGCTGATCAGCCTCCCCAGAGGAGGCTGCCCTGGGCTGAGCAGGCACCTTTCTGGTGATGCTGCTGGGGAGAAGCTGAGCTGCACTGAGTGATCCCCAGCCCCAGCTTCTCACAAACCACAGCATTAAAACCACTCCTGCTGCTGTGAGCCACCAGCTGCCTTTCCAGCAGGTTTTCTGGAGACCCAGAGCTGTGTGGAGAGGCAGAGCCCATCTCCACGCTGACAGCTGCAAGCTTCTCTTTGCAGTCCTCTTGCTGCTGCTTGGCTCCAGTGCCTCATGGAAATGTAGGAATTGTAGGAAATGTAGGTGTAGAGATGTTTGCCATCATCTCCTTCTGGATATTCCCTGCAGAGATAAAAAAAAACCAAACCAAACCAAAACAACAAAAAACCATAACAAAACAAACAAACAAACAAAAACCAAACAAAAACAAACAAACAAAACCACAGGGAAATTGTGGTTATTATTATGTGATATATTATTATTATTATGTGATAATTAACATAAACAAGATGCAAAGGGTGGAGAGTCCAGTCAGCTTCATACAGGTAGCAGTGATCTCAAATTGATTTCCAGTGGACTGGAGACATGACTCAGGGAGCTCTTGAGTGTGTGCTTTATTATTTGTATAGATTACTAGCTTCATTGACTGAATTTGACAGAGCAAGCTGCAGAAAGGGAAGGTCAATCCCATCTGCTTCTTGATGAAGAAAATAAATTTATAGATCCTAAAGGGACATAACTCCAAATGAGATAGATTTGAGCTTCATGCCCTTAGCCTTTCACTTTTTGCCCTGCAGGGAGGTGGCCTGACTATCAAGTAGTTAGTCCTGAATCATTTAGGTTGGAAAACACCTCTAAGATCATCAAGTCCAGCTGTTAACCCAGCATTGCCTAGCCCACCACTAATCCATGTCCCCAGGTGCCACATCTTTTAAGTCCCTCCAAGGATGGTGAGTCCACCACTGCCCTGGGCAGCCTGTTCCAATGCCTGACCAGTCATCTGGTGGAGAATTTTTTCCTAATATCCAATCCCTGTGTAATCCTGTGTGGGTTCCTAAAAGAGAGAGCATTTAGATGTCTTTTTCTTCCCCAGGGAACCATGAGAAAATGCCAATATTCCTAACTTCAGGCAGCAACCACCTTGAGGGTCCTGGTTCCACTGAGTAGTTGATCAATGGCTTCAAAAGTCTGGGGGAGAATTAGGACAACAAGGAGCAGAAAAATAAATAATACAAAATTTTATTGAAATCAGCCTGGGGAAGCCTGTCCCATCTGGTTATGTCATTACACAGAATAGACTTTAAACCTGCTTTTGAGACAGGGATTGTGAAAATGATTTCCAAAGGAAAAGTCCCATTAATTTAGGATGGATACCTCAGATGCATTTGTAGCTCCTCTCTGGGACTTTCTGTGAAGCACCTTGTTGCTGTGGAGGGAAATCAGGTGCAAAGGATCAGAGTTAGTGATGGTTGTAACCCAAAATGAGGTCACTGAGCATGGGGAGAGTATTTACTTGAGGTAAACACAAAAGCCCGAGCTCCAAGAGTCAGGCCAGGCCAGCTGGAAATCTACACAGCAAATGGTTCAGTTCAGAGCCTGTATGTCTGGCATAGAGAAGAGGATATTCTTCATTTTAGCAAGCCCTTTTCCCTTTAGAAAGCTCTCCCTCTCTGTATGCCTTCCATGAGGCAGAAATGTTTGCTTTGACCCTTGAGCAACCTTTTCTCCAGGGTAAGGAGGAGGAATGTGATTTTTTTTTTTCCTGAGAAAAGAAAAAGATAGTGAACAGTGAGAAGGATGGACTGGAGGTAAAAGTTTGTACTACATTTCTTCATGCATAAATGACCAAGATGGCAGTGGCTTTAACACCAGCATGTTGTTTTTGTCTTTACCTTCTTCTCCTTGAGTGGGGAGATTGATTGATGCATTGTGCATTTCTCTCTTTCACATTTTTTTATCCCCAGATGCAGGTGTACCATTTTCAGCTTCTGTCACCTTAAACAACTTATAATAACTCACCATTGACACCTCAACAAAGAAAACTTGCTCAATTTAAACTGTACAGAGCACCTGTTGTTCAGCAGGTATGAAAAACACCAGCTTTCACCAGTCCAGCTATCAGCTGTGAAAGGTTGACCCTGCTCCTGTGAGTGATGCCCTTATGGCAGGAGCTGCTTTTGCCCCCCAGATAAATTGGCATTCCCCAAACATGGTACAAATATAACTCTAAGCTTTCTTCAGTCAAGAACAAGGAACATTTATTTAAAGCAATGCATTTCACAGTCAAGTTAGTTTTTGGTGACTAGTTTTTGGTTCTGAGTAGATATCCCTGAGGTGGGGGAAAAGACCAACTCTACCTGACCCTAACTGAGGTTTTATTGTTTTCCTTTGGCTGCCTGATCTCAATTTTAGTGAGCTTTGGTCACTTTCTAATCTAATTCCTGATCCAACACTGGCTTACTTTTCTGTGTTTCATTAGTTCATTGCCTTTTAATGCCAGCCCACTCTTGGCCACAGGGAGTGGTTCATGTTTGATCAAGCACTAGTGTAGTTTATAGGTTTATCAAGTTTTGACCCGAGCTACTCTGCAAAATGAAAGCATGCCATGATTTCTTAAACTGCAATTAAAAAATATACCACCAAAAATGCCTCAGTGATGAGCCCTGGTCCTTCCAAGAACTGCAGCAGTTCCCTGGAGAGGGGTGGAGATTAGCAAACACGTTTCACATGACAGCTTTCAATATATTTATTTGAATAACTGGATTACAGAAGTGCATCAACATGCCTCTAAATCTTATTATTGTTTATTACTCTGGATATCAGACAAAACAATAATTAAATTGGGCAGAGATTCTTGGGGCTCAGTTAACAGAATTGAGGCTCAGTGAATGTGGCTGTGCTTTGTTCTCTGCCCTGTGGAAACCCCAGACCTCAAACTCAGGACTGGACCTCCTTTGTGCAGGGAAAGCCTGGAAAAATGGCATTACAGGACCACTGAGGTGGACTAAGGGGGCTGTGAAGGAGAGATATGAGCTTCAGGAGCCCATGTCTGGGGAATGCAGATCTTTCCAGGGTGCATCTGAAAACAGGCTTGTGAGGAGGGCATGAAACAAGGGCAGGCTCTGAGCTTTCTGCTGCAAATTCACATCCTGACAGAATCAAGGCAGGATGAGGATGCCAGCTGTGCTGGGCATCTCCAGGAGCTGCCAGACCTTGGCACTGCTCTAAGAGCAGCTCCAGAGGCAGCTGGAAGTGAGATATTCCCAATGCATCCATCACCGTGGGAGCAATCTGTGCACTGAGCAGCCCTTCATTTCTGTCTCAAGGAAAAGCAAATAGAGAGAGAAATCCTTGTTTGTTTCATGCAGCTCTTGGCAGTCACCATCTCCAGTCATTATCATTCAAGAGAACATGGATAAGACAAACTGCAGTGATGGTAAATGAAGGGAAAATATGATGTGTAAGGAGGGAAAGATCCCAGGACTGCTGTGGTTTAGAAATCTGGGAAGACTCCACTGGGCACTGGATCCCTCTGGGTGATGGCACTGTCTGTATTTAGTGCAGGAGGTTATAGACATTATGAGCCACCTCAATGTTAATTAACCTTTACAAACTGAAAAATTAGCAGTTTGAATTTACTTAATTCCAGAGAAGAAAAATCTCTAAAAATCAGGGGTTTTTGTTATTTGAGTTATTTGAAGCTGCTTTTTGTGTTGTTGTTTCAGTGCTCTCTTGGTGTCCTGCTCTCTGTACTCTTTAAAAGAATCCTGAAAATGAGATTGAAAAGCTTTTAAAATTAGGTTGGTTTATTTGGAAGTGGGCTTTTTGCCTTTTCAAAGTGATCAGTTATTCCAGTAACTTACTATATTGAGCTTCAAGAAAAAAACATTTCCTGAAATTCAGCAAAAGCAAAACATTCTTTAGAAGGTCACTCAAGTCTTTAAATAGAAGTAAGAAAGGCAGGCACATATAATCAGGGAGTGAATGCAAGTAATGCCCAATTTAAATGGACCTTCTTCATTCAGTGCCTCTGTAATCAGCTTTTAATGTCCTCATTACCAGCAGTAGAACAACTTGAAATTGTAGCAAGTTAGTGAAATGGCATTTCAAATGTTTTCCCAACACTTTTCACAGGATGTGCATACGGATCTGGGGGATTTTTTATCAGATTAATTTTACTGAAACACGATGAGCAAAATGATTTTCACAGAATCACGGTAGGATTCCATTTACAATCTAAAGCAACCATCCTCTCTCTTCCCCCTCCCCTCGTGTCCATTTGCATTGCCCCCAGCAGAGAAGTCTCTGGCCATGTGCAGGTATGGGCAGAGAAATCCCCTTGCTGACCACGGCCAGAGCTGCCCCTGGATTGTGCTGCTTTTTTGGCTGATGGCAGTTCAGTGCCAGGAAGTTTCTCATGCTATCCCAGATTTCAGCTGAGCAGGTTGGAGGAAACCTCTCAGAACTTTGTCCTGTGCACTTAACTGTTACGCCAGATATTTTCAGGGAGGAAGAAAGTAGAAACAAGGCTGATTATAGCTTCTAACTCCCTTTGAAAGGTGAATGCCAAAGGAAATTGTTTCTTCCCAAAAGACTCCTCCAAAGGAGAGCGCCTGCCCCTGCTCTGTGTTTGGCAGCTCTTTGACTGCCCATGCAATGCTCATGCTTGGCTCAATACCCACAGCCCCTTCAGCCTTCTGTCTCTTGGGACACCTCCAGAAGGGCAGTGCCAAAGCCTCTGGCTCTCTCTAGAGATCAAAGCTGATGGCAGCATTGCCACATGTAAAAATCAGTTCCTCAAGGAATGAGTGGAATTCATCCCAGCACTGATGAGGCTGTGAGGACAGCACAGCTGACTTGCAGTAGGGTCAGCACACTGGGGCTGTGTGAGGCAATGGCCCTAGCCCAAAAAGGACTACAGGAGTGCTGTGAGTCCTCTACCCTAGAGCCTGTGCTATGGAATGGGCTCGGGGTAGACACACAGATTTAATTTTTACCCAATCCAAAACACTCCCTCTCTGAGATATTTAGGTTTCATATTCATCCTTGCTTCTCTTTGTCCCCAAAACCCATGTCTGTACTGACAGTAATATCCAAACCAGATAGGAAGGATCCCTGTATCTCATTGTGCTTACATCTCCTTTGCTTCTAACACCAATCAAAGCAATAAAGATATTTTTGAGACATGACATCTGCCCGTCATTCTCCATTAGGAGTGGAGGTGCTGGGGAAGATGCACATGGGACTTGTGTTGTTATAATTGAGCCCTAAGGGCAAATGTCAGGAATGAGGACTAATTAAGAGCGGAAAAGACTTACAATGTTCATGTACAAAGGAGGTGCACTCCCACCAGCTCTTGTTTACAGCACCACACTGGCCATAATGCAGTTTGTAGCGGGTCCAATTTTCTTCTTCCTCCAGGCAAACATTTTTTTCAGCTCTCCCCTGAAGCTGTCATGGAGCCAGGCATAGAGGAAGGCATTGGTACAAGCAGACATCATTGCAAACCAGTGGCACAGCAGCTGGATGAAGTTGAAGTACTGCTTGTCAATCAAGCTGATGTCGATGTCCTTTATCATGTTGAAGATGTGCAGGGGCAGCCAACAGACCCCAAAGGCTGCCACCACTAAGACCAGCAAGCGAAAAGTCTTTCTCCTCCTGGCACGGTCCCACTCAGCTTGGCCCTGGGTGACATTGCCTGGGACTACACGGTTCTTCAGCTTGACTGAGATCCTCAGGTAGGACAGGGAGATGACAGCCAAAGGCAATACGTAGGTGATGATGAGGGTGCTGTAGGCGTAAGCCAAGCGATCTCTTTTCATGTGGAACCAAAACTCCTCGCAGATGGAGAAGTCCAGCTCCGGGAACTCTGCGTGGTAGGTGTGCACCAAGGCTGGGGCAGCCAAAGTGCAGCTCAGCAGCCAAATAGCAGCCAGGATGTAAGCACAGATGGGGATGGTGAGCCTCCTGCGGAACGGGTACACCGTGGCACAGTACCTGTCCACAGCTATGACAGTCAGGGTGAAGACAGACACAAACACGGTGACAGGTTGCATCAGGAAAACAAAGTAGCACATGAAGCGCCCGTAAACCCATCCCCGGGGCTCAAAGGCATAGGCCAGGGTCAGGGGCACACAGGTTGCACACATGAGCATGTCTGAGAAAGCCAGATTGCCTACCAGAAAGTTGGTGACGTTGTGCATTTTTTTTGTCTTGCAGATGACATAGATGAGAAGGTAATTCCCGATGACACCAATAAAAACCACCAGCGAGTAGCAGGGGATGATGAGTGGCTTGAAGGACTGAACAAACTGGAGCCCTGAGAATAAATTGCTGGTGTTGCTGCGAATCGCAGAGAGGAAGCTTTGGGAGGTTAAATTGTCCGAATTCATCATTTTCCTCCTTTTGTTGTCTGCCGTCAGCTGAGTGAAGTAGTTAGCACTGCGCTGCTCCCACACTCAATCAGGGGGGATAAGGAATGGATTACTGGCTGTCCAGAGGTTACCACATGGATGGTAAACAAGCAGCTGTAAATGCAAAAGGTGAACTTGTAACCCTCGAGAGGCAGCTTTCAGCAAATCCTAAGAAAAATCAAATACAACCAATTTCCATTAAAGTCCTCCTGTATTTACTATTAAATCTAGCTTTTGACAGCATGCCACTTAATAAACATTTAATGCAGTGAGTACTTACTGCTGGGGGTTTTTAATCCCATATGATTTTCCTGTGGATGCCAAGAAGTGCCCTAGATGTCTGTCTTCTGCAAATCCAGGAGCGTGTATGTGTGTGTGTGTCAGAGAGAGAGAGAGAGAGAGAATATATGAGTGAGAAAGAGGGCGATGTGCATTTACAAGCTAAGTGGAGATCACTGTTTTTAAACAGTCTTCACTACTAGGTCATGACAGATTTATGTATAAGCTTTTATCCCCATTGGCTGCCCTGGGTATTACGTTGGTCTTTGTGTGTTTTTTACTGATAGTAATTAGTTCTAGAATATCCTTTCAAAAATTTCCCTCTCCTTCCAGTGCATCTATAATTGCCCCTCACATCTAAAAATCAATTTACTTTCATTAACATGAACCTGCACAGTATCTAATCCTAGATTAGCTTTTCCAGAGCTCCCAGAGTGTCCAAAAATACTACCTGTAATTTTGTTGCTATAATGTGACTGTAAAATAGAATTTTAATCACAAACTGAAGGCAAATAAATGTTTATGCCACTAGAGGGTCTCAGTTATGTACCTGTGAATGAAGTTAAGATTAGAAATGTGCATTTATCTTGTAGCACAAAGGATCTTATTTTACTTAAATTTATTTTCCACTGGTGCTACAATGTTTACTCAGCCACTATGGCTATTTTCAGTAGGATTTACACATCTTTAAAAGTAAACAAACACATGTGAGCATCTCTAAGGAAATATTAGCATCCAAATAGGTTAGATGTAAGGGTTTACCTGCAGAGAACTACAGCAAATTTCTACTAATATTTCAGCTACCCAAAAATATTTGGGGTATTTCTTCATTCCTATGTTAAATTTTTTAACCTTTTCTTTACCACACAACAAGTGCTAACTGGTCAGTAAAACAATCTATAGTTGTTTTGCTTGATTCAGATATTCGAAAGCAGAAAAATCAGAATAAGTGCTTACAGAACATTTACTTAGACATCCCCATCCAGTTCTTATCTATTGTTCAAATTCTCCCTTAACTCTTCTCCATTTCAACCCAGGACCAGGATCTCATCTGGTGAAAACCAGTGAAAATCCACTGCATCCCTTTGTACCGGCCAGATAAACTAAAAAATCCATGGAGCAGCCTAACTTCTGAATGCTTCAGTGCAGAGAAATTGTTAGGTTCTGTAAGGCATTCAGGGGATTTAGACACAATTTTAAATGACAATTTGTGTCCTAGTCAGTTAGACTAAGGAAATATTAACCCATTATTTTCTAGGAGGCCATGGGCAGAACCATATCCTTTTGATTTGATGTCATTGATGTAAATCTGAAGTTCAAATAGACTTCATTTTTGTCCTACTCCTTTCTCTAATCCTGAAACAGAAGTTAATCTTGTGTAGCCCTTGTTCTGATCAGAGACATTCTGCTTGTGAAGGATGGGAAATTCAAGCATGGCAAGTGCTGGCTCTGTGCTGCTGCATCCAGGGTTAGATTATGCCATGGACTGGAATTTGGCTGTAATTCCAGCCTGAGGGGAGAACAGTCATGTAACTCTGTTGCTCAGGAGTGTCATCCTTCACTGCATGGCTATAGTCACCTAGCCATGACCCAGACTAAAAATGGGATGTTATAGCCCACTTCAGAGTCCAATCTCACCTCTCTGAGCTGTATGGGACACAGGGGAATCCAGTACCTGTTTATCTCTACATACCCAAATCCAGAATAGGAGAGGGACCTGAGGGGAGAGGCTGCAAAGAGACAAGGAAATAAGAAATTCCTACTGCTGTCACCACTCAGTGCAAACACACTGCTTGGTGATAAGCAGCATGCTGCAGAAATCCTAAAACCCATAAATTCAATTGCTCTATTTAATGTGGGAGAAAAGCATGGCCTGGTTTAAAGGAGGATTGCAGTAGGCTTTGTATGTGGCCCCTCATAAAAACCAAAAAATGAAGAATAGAAAAATGAAGGGGGGCATATGTAAAAGGCTTTCATACTGCCCTCATCCTATTGGAATGACAAGGTTTGTGTGAGGAAAGAAGCCTCACAATAATATCATTGCAAAAAAAAATAATTGAAAATTTCATTTTTAACTAAGTGAATTTTTTGTTTCATTCCCAATAGTTGCAGAGTAGATCCTGTAAATATCCTCATTGTATTTCTATGAGAAAAAAGGTTTATTCTGTGCTATGTGAGAAAAATCAAACACAGTATCATCTCAAGAAGCCTTCAAGGTCACCTTAATGCTCAGGTCACAAGAGTAACCTTATATATTCTTTCATTTTAAGCTGTTCCAGGCAATGTTCCTGCATTTTCCTTGTCTTTAAATTTATTTTCTTCACCTCTGAAACCAGTAACCAGTACACCTTTTGTTTGAAGGCTCACACCTATTTCTCTTTGTGAAATTTTCTGTTTGTTTTGGCTTCAGGCAGAAAATGTCTTCAGTTCAGCTGTATGCCACAGCCAAGGTCAGGAAAGATAATATTTAATAAGGGCTTGAATAGAAAAAGTATTCCAGCAATTTATCCCAAGGAAATAATCTTTTCTCCTTCTAAAACTGCAAATATTAATTTTGTTTAGAATTTCCAAGGCTATCTGACAGAGTCCTTTCTGAAAGGACTATAAGTCCTTCTCACTAATGCAGAATTTCCTCATTAAAAGAGAAAAGGTCACAGAAACTGCATTACTGTCATATTGGAACTATTTTGACATTCCAAGCGTATAAGGGTGTCACGCACAGGAATGATGATGAGTGTCTGGTTGTAGCCCTGGTTGTCCTTGATGTTATGTTAATTTAGAGCCAGACCAACACTTCACAGAAATGTTTCACAGCTGAGCTTTCATAATCTCTTATGCTAATCTGTCCAGCTCCACACAGAAACTCAGAGTACAAACATTGAAAGTTGCATTAAGGCTTTACAGACCAAAACATTTTCTTCTGTCATTAAAGTCTCACAGTTTCAGCTGTAAGTTTTCCATGTTCTTGTTTATTTGTTTTTTTTTTTTCCAAAAACCCAAACTTTTTTTTTTTTTTTTTTTTTT
>VZRH01000391.1:8767-29998 GCA_013397555.1 Urocynchramus pylzowi | reverse complement strand
CAACTTTTTTTTTTTTTTTTTTTTTTTTTTTTTTTTTTTTTTTTTTTTCCTTTCCCTCACAGATCTACTTTAAAAATTCTTTCACGTTCTTCCAGGATGGTTCTGTACAGAACAGCTCAGGTAATTCTTGCAGAGCCTATAATAAAAACAGATGATTTGCATATTTTGAATCATATCAGGCTGGGGCTTCCTTTACCAAATTCTTCTTTTGGCCAGCCAGGGAACAAGATTTTATTTCACACAACAATTTCAAGTCATGGAAGCTTGTCCTTCCCCCATTTTAGCACATAAATGCTTCCTGTCTGTCCCTGCTGTGGAATGAGATATCACTATCCCTAAACTCTAAGAACCATGTTTACAACTAGGGGGGGTTCTTTTTTGTTTGTTTTGGGGATTTTTTTTTGTTGGCTATGAATTTTTTGGTTGCTTCTGCTGCTTTTCTCAAATTCAAGGCATCAAACTTTGATAAACAAAGGATTTAGATTAAAATAATTCACTATAGATAAAAAAGAGCACATAACATGGAGGTCCTGTATTCTGACAGCAGTCTTATAGTAGGTTTTAGACTAGATTTAAGGACAGAAGAAAGTACACAAGAGAGAGAGTAGACAGAAAAGGACACCAAAGGAAAATTTTGTGAACTTAACTTTCCACCTATGATGTTAAAATTATTTTCTCAACATAGAATATGCAGAATTTCTCAGTTTAGGTTTGTGTAACTTAGGAGAAACCATCATCTATACCAGAGGAAATATCCTAAGAACTGTGAGGCAGGAAAAGAACTGCAGCATCTAGGAGGGAATTGGACCAGAAAACAGCAGCTACTCGTGGTGCTCAAGAACCTTGTTTAGGATTTACCAGTCTTGGTAGCTCTCCATTTTACCACACTAGCACAAAAAAGCAGGACTGCACCAAGTAAATTTGGTAGAAATACCAAGTTTGGAATCAGGAACGACATAGCAGATGACTGCACAATTAAGCTGTGAAAGTTTAAAAGCTTGAGAGAGAATAGAAAGAAAACTTGTCATAAAAGACATAATCAAGGTCACCATAATAATAATTTTCACTGTGGCTTAGGACAAAGCAAAGTGTGTCATGGGTCTGTAGAAAGGAGCAGGCAGTGCATTTGAAATGCAAACAAAAGAAAATCTGCTGCTCTGTGAGAGTTCTCAGGCTGAATTTACCTCTGCTTTCTACAACCTCTGGACAATTTTGTTGCTATAAGTGTCTATTCACCAGAGTAGAATTGCACTGTATTCTTTAAAAGCACAGGGGAAGATGGTAAACTCCAGGGCAGGCAAACACATATTTAGAGAAAGGAATAATGCTAATGAAAGAACAAATTCACTTTGGGCAAATTTAGGATGGAAAGTAGAACACTTCTAGGTAGGGGGACAACAAATTGCCCCTTGTAATTGCTTGCCTTTTGAACAACCAGAGTATTAAGGGGGATAAAAACATCCATGTGGACTGATTCCTTGCATGGGGCATGGGTTTCAGGAGGTTCCTTTCCATCTTTCATCAGCACAGGCTTCAGACTGTACTCACTCCTACTTGAGTGAAAAAATAACTCCACTATCACCTTTTTCAGCAGTATTCCTATTGATAATAGGAAGATAGAATTCAAAAGATAGAATTAAAATTTATATACCTGCACACCCCCACACATAGGCACAGCTCACACTCAGTCTTATTATGTTTGTAGTATTCTTTGTCATTTTTCAATGGGGAGATTGCTGCAGTAGTGCCTGTGAAGATCTACTAGAACAGCACTTAAGTATCTGCCCGACAAACTTTTCCTGTTGCTGATCTTGGCACCTGCTCAGAGCAGCTGATTTACAAAGCAGAGAGAAAGGCAGGGTCAGCACAGTCACTCTGTAAAAGCATTTCAGCCACAAGGCTCTTCAGTCAGTACAATCACTGATTCTTATATCTCTAATCTGCCTTCTTACAAAATTACTGCTGAGAGACTTGATACAAGCAGCCCTGATTCCCCCACATCACCGTGGGAGTGACTGGAGAGGGGTTTGAGCACCTTCCAGGAGGTTCCCCAGCACCCACAGCACCAGGGACAGAGGGGACCTGCAGCACCAGGGACAGCGGGGACCTGCAGCACCAGGGACAGCGGGGACCTCCAGCACCACGGACAGCGGCACTCCAGCACCACGGGCAGCGACACTCCAGCACCACGGGCAGCGACACTCCAGCACCACGGACAGCGGCACTCCAGCACCACGGACAGCGGCACTCCAGAACCACGGACAGCGGCACTCCAGAACCACGGACAGCGACACTCCAGAACCACGGACAGCGGCACTCCAGAACCAGGGACAGCTGCACTCCAGAACCACGGACAGCGGCACTCCAGAACCACGGACAGCGACGCCTTGAGCACCACGGACAGAGCCCCCAGAGCCGCAACTTCATCCCAGGGTGGGCTCGTGTCCCCCTCCGTGTGACAAGGCAGGACAGCCCAGAGAGCCCCTGAAGGGCAAGGACAAGGCTCTCAGAGCCACCCGTGTAGCTGGGGATTCTCCCACCAACTACAAAGTGTGTTTTTGCCACCAAAATCTTCTATGTGGAATCCATGAAAAAAATGTCGCACCAGAAATTGTACAGAAGTCTGCTCCCAGCGGGGATCTCTCCCCAAGAACTAAAGGGAAAAGGCATTTCCTGCTTCCTGAATGTTGTGGTTTATCCACAGCAACTAAGCCCCACAGAGCTCACTTCCACCTGATAGGATAGCAGGGGAACCAGAACAGTAAAAGTGAGAAAACTCGTGGGTTGAGACAATGGCAGTTTAATAACTCAAGTGAAAGCTGCTTGCACAAACAAAGCAGAACAAGGAATTCACTCACGGCTTGCCATGGGCAGGCAGGTGTTCAGTCATCTCCAGGAAAGCTGGGCTCCATCACATTCAGTGGCCTCCTGGGAAGACCAATGTTATCACTTCAAACATCCCCCTTTCCTTCTTTCCCCAGCTTTACATGCTGAGCATGACACCATATAATAGGGAACACCCCTGTGGACAGTTGGGGCCAGATGTTCCAGATGTGTCCCCCCAACTCCTTGTGAATTCCCAGCCCCCAGCTGGTGGAGTGGGGTGGAGTGAGGAGCAGAAAAGGCTTTGACTCTGTGCTGCTCAGCAGTAACAAAAACCTCTCATTTTATCAACACTGTTTCCAGCTCAAATCCAACAGCCCCGTATCAGGTACTATAAAGAAAATTAGCTCTATCCCAGCAAAACCCATCACACTGCACCATCCTAAAATTTCCATTTACTCTGGTGATGGGTAAAGGACAGAAGAGATCAACAGCTACCTGATCTTCTTTAGCAACCATGTTGCCATAAGCAAACTTGCTGATTTCATGGAACAATGATTTCAATTAATATTTGTCAAACAGAAATGAACAAAACCCAGAGGACCAGCATCATTCCAGCTGCCCTTACTTGTTTATAAAAACTAATAAAATCCAACTTCCATTTAATTAACTATCCCACTAACAACAATATGCCCGGGAGCTTTAAAAGCTCTTAATACTAAAGGTTTGTCTGGAGGACTGTCATCTAGTTTGATTATAGTTTGCATAATAACATTATGTAGAGATAAGAACACTATTTAGAATTGAGTTGTTCTGCTCTCTCATGCAAATTCCTGTTTGAAGAAGAAAAAAAAAAAAAAAAGAAAGAAAGAGGATAAGAGAGATTAGACTTTTATAACCTACATCATCAGAATAAAATTGAACAGAACTTCTAATGAAGCCTTATGCATGTTTTTACAGTTACATTACTAATAAGGAAAGGACATTTTAAACAACAAAATAAAACTTTTTATGGCATCTTCACAGCCAGGCTGGTTTATGTTCATCTCTCTGCAAAATGTATAGATCTATATTTGCTCTCAGGACTATTCCCTCACTCTGTGTTTGTGTGTGTGTATGTGCATTGATCCCTTCTACCTACACTTCAACACCTGGGATTATTTTCTGGTTTTGTCTGCATTTCTCTTCCACAGTAGAATCTGGTTGTTTATTTTTCTCTGCTCATAGCAGCCATTAAAGTCATCTACTGTCAGATGAGTAAAATAAGTAAAAAAGGATAAATGTGAAAGAAATTAGAGGAACATAGAAGATGAATGATCACTTCATGATGACTCCTACTTCCATTACTTCCCCCCACACACCACTTCTGCTGTTTATTCTTTCATGCTATTCTGATATGTGTAGCTGGTTAAAAATGGTAATACTACTGACTAAAGATTCTCTTCTTGTGCAAATCAATGTGAATTTTGCTGCAGATTTCACCATTGTCCAGTTTCTCCCCCGCCCTTTTCTTTAACATATTTGCTTTAGAATGTTTCTTTCAAGCTCTGTCATCTTCCCCATCTTTCATCTTCCCCTATCTAACACAAGAAGTTTGAAACCAAAAAGACCATCAGATTTCCTCTACTGTGACTCCTTTTGTCTCGCCTCTGCCAGCCTCTCCTTTGGATACTCTTCCACTCTTTAATGAGTCTTACCAAGAAGAAATCCAGCCCCATCTGCAGAGTTCCTCAGCTTGTTTGTAAGTCCTGTTATTCCCCGTGGAATAATTAATCCCATTACCTGATTGCTCTTAGATTAAGATTTTCATCTCATAGTAGCTTTCCCCTAATGTCTTTCTTAAAGAATTGTGGGGTTTTTTTATTGTGTGACAGCATTAGTGATGGGAGAATTGTTCTTACCCATGGGCTCTGTCAAGTACATGAGCAGTTACTCACTGAGAGTCATGGTTTAGCTCTAATTCTATGAACACTCTTGTTTCAACTGAATGCACTGGTTGAACTCCTGTCATTTAGAAGACTTCAACATGCAGTTGCTACTATAAATACCTATCCCATAATGTATCCATTTTTCCACAGGTATTTTTATCCCAAAGAACAAATATGTTTTACTTTGCAAGATTTCTAAGTGTTTGTTATCCATGGTCCCTCACTTCAGGGCTGCATGTGACCACTCTCTGATGATGATGAATTATAGTGAAATCATACTTATCAAACAAAGCAGCTGGGAGACTTAACCTGGAAATTTTTTTTTGCCAAAAACTTGCAGATAAGCACTGTAATGTCAAAATAACTAATGGATGAGAGCTTGGCTGAAATCTGGGAGGTCCAGCAGGCCCCAGGTGTTTATAATTCTTACATCACATTACATATATTTTGTTTCATCGTGGCAGCAAAATAAATCTTTCCTATTAAGAAACATAAGTGTTGTTCCAGATATTTCATTCCCAGTGGTAGTGACTCATGAGAGCCATATCCTAATTAGAGTAATCAAAAAAAGGCCCATGAAAGTGAGCTGACACTTGTTATATAGGACTCATTTATTATTTTAACCCTATTGCTCAAGCAGCTCTCCAGGTGTGCAGAGGGACTTGCAATAGAACAAGGCAAGACATGCCCAAACAGAAGACAACTTAATCACTGCAAATGGAGCAAGCCCAGAAGCTCACAGCGTTTTAAACACGATAATGAACAGGTCTTTCTGACACCAAGCAAAGATCACTGTCAACTCCACACCAGGGAGGATGAATCTGAGGCTGGATAATTTTTACCCTGCAGCAGGATAGATATTCCTGGTGGAACTGACTAGGGAATCCAGATCTGCTGATGTCTTAAGTAGGCAAACTACCTTTCCCTACTACTATGTGAAGTGTCATCACACAAGAGGAGCAAGAAGACAAGAATTTCTAATTAACCATTCTCCCTTTCTCCTGTTTCTTTTTCAACATTCTAAAGGCAGATTTGAGCAGAGAAAATCAAAATACACAGCTCTAGGCAACAAACTACTCCAAAGCCTCTTCTGAAGATGCCCACATTATTGTACTTTCAAAAAGGCCAAAACTCTTTTCTATATCAGTAATGGTTCCTATTTTTGTTCTAGTAGGAAAAAGAGCTTTTAAGCCTGGTTAGAGTTTTACTTGGCAAAAGTATTATACAATATTCTGTCTAATAGAAAATTAAGAAGGAAAAATGCCCCACTGAATTCTTGCCTCTCCATTATTCTTTTGGAGCACTGAAATATTATTCCTATTCTTTTGAAAGCTTGGAGAGAAGTGGTGTACCTCAAAAACAGTAAAGAAAGCATTGTTGATGGGAGGTGATTATATAAGATGCATAGTTGAAAGCTCAGGACTGAAGTACCTGTATTTATTTAAGCTTTTCTTTCTTTCTTTCTTTCTTTGCTGTTGTTCCCATTGAGTATTTTACTTGAAAAATGCACGAGAGCTTCTAGAATATTCAAGAAAACATGCCATCAAATGGTAACTTTTTTCTTTCTGTGGAATCCTGAAGGAACAGCAGCAGTTTGATTCCATGTCGAAGGAAGTGAAACACTTGGAGGAGTTGTGGGATGACGCTGCCATTGACAGAGAGGTTTTTTGCAAGGCCATAGGTCACAACTTTTGAAACAGAGTGAAAGGGCTACTCCTTGCAGCCAGATCTCAAGCCAGAAAAACCAAGAGAGATAGTGGACCAATAGGTCAGTGCTCACACCAACTGTTCCTAATGTGCAGATCTCATGTTTCAGGGTAGAATTTGTAAAATCTCAACCTTTGTTCTAATCTAATTGTGAAAATTAAGAGTTTTGAGCTTAAGCCACTTTTTCTCCACTTCCCCTGAAGCACGTTACCCCACAAAGCTCCAGTGAAGTCAACAGCTCAAAGGAATGTGTTTCAAATCTCTTCGTTTGTATCCTTGGGAAAATGGATCTGCCATGATTCTGGAGTATGAATACCTGGGGTGTATTCCTCAGCCAATAACTTCCTGCACCTCAGACTCAAGATCCTATTTTAATCTGAAAACTTCGTCTTTGCCATCGATGCAATAATAACCCCCCTGCACCCTGGCTTTAAATATTCAAGGCTGTAATTCCCCTTCACATGACCTCTGAACCAAACCTACATAGCTCTGGTTCACACCTCGCTTCATGACAGAAAGTTTTAACAAATTACAATGAAACCTCAATAGCTGAAAGCAAGACAAAGGCATCTTTTAATCATCAGATTAGCTGGAGGGAAGAGCTGGAACTGCTTTCAGTCAGGAAAGAAGGGGAAATCATTAAAGGAAATCATCCCCTTTTCTTTCCCCAAGTAATTAGAAGAACCATCTGTATGTTCATTTCACTACAGTGAAGGGTGTGGATTAGCATTTCAGAGAGATTTGAGTTCAACCAGCAATACTTTGATGTGTTAAAGTGAATGATGGTAAAATTTCTAAGGCTTTCAATGTTATACAAGTTAAAAAGGGTACACATGTCACTTTCCAGTCACTCTTTTTAAATTACTATTCAGCAGAGCCAAATTTACATTCAGAGAATTTTCCTTTTATCTCCAAAAGCATATTTAAAAAATAATATGTTCCCATTAAAAGAAATGTATTGTTTACAGAATGCCCAGCTATAACCCTTTGGATCTGTAGACTATACAGCACGTACTGCCAGAATTAAATGAATATTGTACAAAAGGCTGATGAAAAGAATCCAGATGTAAATAAGCAAAACAAATCTTTCAGTTATGATTGCCTTTACTCAATGGGAGAAGTAACCTTTCAAATATTTCTTTGGTGATTTACAAAAGTATAGCAAAATTTCAGGCACAAAGTCATAAATAACTAAAGCACACTGAAAAGTGAAAATGAAAAATTGCTACAGGCTTAGTTTCACATATATAAAACAACAATCTCTAGCGTGGGACAAGCTCTGGTTAATCTGGAGACAAATCTTTCCCACTATTGGTTCTCCCAGTACTATAGAAATCTGCACTTGACCTGAGGCAGAATGGAAATTATAAGATAATATAATAGACCCTACAGACCTCATAGATAAAAGGCCATGGGATGTCTAAATCATTCAATCAAGGCCTCTCCATGATTGAAATTAAGTTCTATGGATAAGTGAAGCTGAATTCAGCTTTCCCAAGATCCTTTGTCGCTGTCCAGTTCTTTTAATATACTTGCTCAGGTCTTTACACAAAGTTCTGTCTATATATTTACCAAGAAATGGGAAACTCCAGCTCCATCAAGCTCAGAATTGCCCTCCATAAGCCCAAGCCTTTCCTCATCATCCATCATAATAACTTTCATAACTGAAAGTAAAAATGCACGTCTGAGGAAAAAGAGCTTTGAGACTTGGCCACATCTTCGAAATTTCCAGCCACATCAAGAAAATAGCATCTTTTCCCTTGAAACAAAATGAAATTTCCAAGTAAAACCACAATACTCTAGATCTGGGCATTGCAAAACACTAACAGCTCTCACCATTTCTTAGAGAAATAATTAGAGAGGGGTCTCAACCCCCCACTACAAATCTCTAAAATACCTTTGCTCCATAAATAAAAACAGAATATCAAGCATGTTTGTTCAAATGGCAGCAGTTTAAAACATGAAGAATGACAAGGGAAGAAAGAAATAATTTATTTTGATGCATTAATTTTTTAAAAGAGATGTTTTTGCCACCATGTCGAGGAGTCTTATTCTTGAGTTCTAGAGGCCGAGGATTTTACCGAGACAATATTAAAATGAGGTGGCTATCGATTGTTTCAATTTCAATTAAATGGTATCAACCTGATTGAATTTGAGCACACACACGTACCCAAAAAGAAATTATCATCTGTAATGCCTCTCAGTGTTCATGAGTCATAATAAGAGAGTTTTCTGCTAAAATAGATGTCCACTAATACACTATGATATTGTGGCAGAGGTTCACAAGGGCTGAATTTATTCCAATGAGCCATATCTCCCTGGGATCTGTCAAATGTGACGCTGAGAGAAAGTGCTTAAAAAGCAGCAAAATTCATCTATTGAAGGGTTTGGAACCCAAATTTATCAATCCCTTATCAAATGGGTTTTTGTTTGTTCTGGGGTTTTTTGTTAATCTATTAGAAGTAATTTCTTTAAAACGTAATAAGTTTCAGGGTTATATTCTCTGATTAACACGCTTGATTCAATTACTCAGAACACTCTTTAACTCACTTTTTACTGTACACCATACAACTTCAACTTCAAAAGGGTCGAGAAGGTCAGATCTGAATGAGCAGAGTACAATAATTTAGTACAGCCACAGTGCCTGCCCACACAAAACACCCCATTACCAACAGAGTAGTTTCCTTTCTGTCCCATTTCACTCTGAAATTAATGCTGCTTGACTACGATGAATCACAGTAGACAGTGCCCCATTATCAGCAAAAGTAGTCTATAATTCATAATAAAGCCATTTTTGACCCACTTGAAATGCTTTTTGCACTTAGTTATTCTTTCCTTTTTCCACATTCAGCATGAGTTGCCTCTATCCAGTCTAGCAGCTTAGTTGCTGTGCACAGACTTATTTCACAGCCCCAAAATTACACCGTGCTCAAAGGCTGCCAAAATGCTGCAGGAGCAGTGAGGAGGAAGCACAATCAGAAGGAGATCACAGGAGGAGAGTCCAGCTGAAAAACATGCTTCATGTCAACAGGCCTTGGAGGAGACATTCACAAGCATTTGCTCATTTATTAAATGTGAAAGGGGAACAAAGCTCTGAGAGCCTGAAATGCAAAGGCTGGGATAGCTGCACATTCTTGCCATGGGAACAGGCACATCCAAGCTGGGTGAGGGATTTGCAGGCCCCAGGTTATCAAACACCTTGTCTGTAAAAAGAAGAGAGAGGTCTAAAAGGCTCTGCAGTGTGTGTTTGGTGCTAAGGAGGGAGCAGAAGAAGGTGTGCAGATTCCCTTAATTTTCACTACACCAGACTGATAGAGTCTTCCAAGCCATCCAACAGGGCCACAACCTTGCTGTTTATAGCCACCATCACCCCTGAGAGCACAGCTGGAAACAGCCTGAGCTCAGTGGCTCCCAGAGCCTGAATGTGTGGTAATTATCCAGCTGGGGAGTCTAAAATTATTCTAGCTGGAATCACAAGACATTAACTCCAGCCAAAGAAAGACTTATCCTGCTGTAAGGCTCCTGAGGGGAGGCTCAAGTTGCTTGGAGGGTATTTTCGACACCAGGCAGGCACAATGTGGTCTGCACTGTCCCCACACACGTTGAGGTGTTTGGAGTCTTCCTTTTTTGTGGTCTTCTGTCACTTAAACAACTTAGGGTCCTATTATCACAGACATCTAATAAGTTTTTTCCATAAAAAGCAGAATTACCAAATTTTGGTCACATATATAGATCTCTTCAATTTCTGACACCACGGCAGCTGTCTCAAAACTCGTGTCCTTTATGACCTTCTCACCACATTGTTCTCAGCTCCCCATTAAAGCCACCAAGTGGTGAGGACTCACTGGCACTGGGAACCTCTCACAGCAGAGTTAATATTAGTGATGGAGATGAAAAGACACTGAATAACAAACTCTGCTGTGGAACTCATTTATAAACCAGATGTTTGCCAGGTTTTCTAATCCCAAAGTAACACAATCTGTCACAGGAACTCTCTTCAACTCCAACACACAAACAGCTGCTAAATTTTACAAGTCAATAAAAGTTTGGTGTTGAAAACTTGATATTTCTGCCTAAAATTAAGATGCCTAATTATTTTGTACAGATATTATCTATTATTATCTATTATGTGTACATGGTTACTACACATACAGAGTTATAATATCCACGCACTTTGAAAAGAGGAAAAAATACAAGTAGCTAAAAAGTAAGTGACATAGATAATTTTGGGTGGCAAAGAGGCACAGTGATGAGTCAAGAAAGGTCTATGAGAAGGAACATGAAGAATAATGTAGTTAATGGAATATATAAATTATTATTCATATGCCATATATAAAGCATGACTCACACATTCTTTCAATACTTTCGTAATTCGAGCTCATGTCTCATTAGGAATATGATTCAGGTATATAAATGAGACTTCAAAGATTTTAATATGGGAGGAGATAAATAGTCACATAACAGCAGGCTGAAGAGGCAAATTGTGACTATCAAATGAGGTGTGGCAAGGTAATGACAAGCCAACACTGACCAAATCTTTCTGTTCTTTCCCCTTTAATAATGTTGTGATTCTTGGAGTGACAAACTAAGTTTGTGATTAAATTAATTTTAATTTTGTAATAGGAGAATTGCAGCACTAGGTTAATGTATCTACTCCAGCAGCCCATATCTGGTAGTGACTTTTGGGAGAAGGAAAAGGAAAAGAGAAAAAGGATATGTTGATGCCTTCCCTGTGAAAAACTTTCCAGTCAACATTCCAGGTTCCTCTAAGGCAATGGTTTAATCCAGAGATATTTGTTCCATGGGGTTTTCTCCCACAGATTTCTCTGGGGTTTATTCATCCATATCCAAAACCAAGTACCAAAAACATGCCATGCTTTAACTTTGCAACTTTGGGTTTTAAGCTGACCACCTGATTGATAACTTTATGGTTTGCTTCCTAGTTTCTGCCTCCTCAAGATCTACCTCATAGTTTGCTTGCTGCCCTGAACCCAAAAAGTTATCCTCTAGGCAATAGGCTTAAAACCAAAGCCATGCAATTAAAACATGGCACTTTTTGGCAGGCATCCTGTCTAAATTCCTGCCTTCTTTCACCTACAGAAAAAGCCAAAAAAAACCCAAATTATTCTTGAGTACTGCTAAAGATGCAGTTTTAACTTCCAAAATGGAGAGTATAGATTTACATACCAGGCATTTCTGCAGAATTATACAAAAATAATGTTTTGATGTTGAAAATGGATCAGCATAACAGATATACCATGAAATACAGATGTCCAATAGTTAAATTTTAACAAGTTTTTGTTCTCCATCCCTTCCTCAGCAATTTTCTCCTGCCTTCATTAGTTAATTTGTTCTGCCTGAAGCAGTAAGCTTCTGATGCTTAAGAAAAAAACAGAAAACCAGTAACTCAAGAGACCCTCAGAAGCTTTGATCATTTGTTCACTCGTGCTAACCTAAAAATCTTGCCTTTTTTCACTTTGAAAGTTCTTGCTAGAAATTCCTGTAGGAGAGTCTCAGACTCTGCTGCTGGGGTCCTTTCAGGTGAACTTCTTGCAAACACTTTCAATCTCAGGTTGCTGTAGAGAGATCTCCAAAGCAGCTGAATGCCACAGAGCAAACACATTAACCAGAGAGTCAGAGCTTCTCCAGATCATTAAGATACCAAAGATGTGAATAAGCTCAGCATTTTTGACTTGTGATTTCACTCCCTCTGCAAAAACCAGTAGAAGGCAGCCCTGAAACCATGTTGAGCTGGACAGTTACTCACCAATGTTAGCACTGCAGTAAATTACCAGGAATCTCATCCAAAATCAATGGCAGTGTTCATTTCTTCATAAAATGATCACTTATCATTTGTCCTCCAGTAATTTTATTAAGTCATGGTTCAATAATTAAGAGCATCTTGCATCTATTATTCATCTTAAAAGGATCAGATGCTAAATCTCAGATGAAAAGAAACTTAATATTTTTGAAAACTCCAGGCATATGAGCTGGAAACAATATTGATTTAGTTAGCCTGGTTAGTGCTAATAGCAATAAATACTACAGGGAAAACACAAAATAAGTTTAAAAAAATTTCTTCCTTCTCCAAGTAATAAACTGCATAATTGATCTTTTTGTTCAAGTGTTATCTACATGAGATTCACACATTTCCCAGCAGAGCCTCTGCTTTCAAATAAGGCAATTTATTGGAATTTAAACTAATTTGTAATTTAAAACTATTCATAACAGCATTAGGATTATTTTATTTACTGGATGACTGGAAAGTTAATACTGCAATGATAAGTTTCTCAAACTGTTTCCAGAATAATAACCATGCTGCAAAAGCCTGAATACAACTGTCTTAAAATGTGTGTTAGTAAAATTCACAACCCAGACAGAGGTACATTCTCCAACATCTCTGTTAGAGAGAATTTATTTGTGATATTAGTCTATTAAAACATCAGATTGAGGCCAATTGAGGAGAGCAACATTAGGAGTCAGAAATTCCTGTGTTGTCCTTATTATACCTTTGCTTGAGCCTCAAGAGAGAAAGCTGTCTTTTAAGGTCTTTTAAACATACAGAGTGCCTCAGGCACTTACCCCTGCAGCCATTAATCACAGAATGTTCTATTCTGAAGTATTAAAAGAACAAGGATATATTAGTACTTTATTCTGAGGATGTACAGGAGTGACTTTGCTTGGGAAGCCAGCACTCCAGATCCTTTCATAAGCCTGCCCAAACAACATCTGACCTTTCAAATATGTGTGCTTTGCTAAAGGTTACATATTCTGGCCTTCCCAGACCTGTCAGTGGAGAGGAATTTGACTTACTCAGCACTTGAATTCTGAATCTCTGAAAATCACCTTCCTTTTTTACTTTCAAACTCCTTGCCAGCTCATGGTGACTGCATGACAAGTGTACAGCTTGATAGAATAGTGGAATAATGGTTTATGTTGAAAGGGACTTAAAGATCACCTTGTTCCAACCCCCTGCATGGGCAGGAACCAGAAGCACCTTCCACCCCACTAGGCTGGTCAGGGCCCCATCCAAATTTGTGTCAAATAAGTGCTTCAAAGCCTCCCAGGTCTGGTCCTGTGCTCAACTCTGTTAGAAGCAGGGGAGACTTTTTTCTTTTGACATTATGATCATGTCCAGACCCAAATTTCCAAAAGTCTGTCACAGGTCTGTGACATCCAACCAGTTGTAACGTCACAGCTGCCATTAGAGCTCGGAAGTTGTTTTCCTTGGAGATGCAGAACTCCTCTAAATAGCAGATCCAGCTGATGTAGCTCCCAGTCACAGCAATATTCCTGCCTTCAGGTCACCTGCTGGAAGTGTTTGGGCAGCTGTCCAGTGAGATGGGTTGGGCAACTGGTCTCATTGAAGAATAACAGTGTGAAAAACACAATTATTAATAAGTAGGGTTGGTTCAGAGGCTGTTCTCAAAGCACTGCATCTCTGACTCACTACAGAGGTGGACAGACCATGACCCTGACACCATCCCCTGTGCCTTTCTGATAGTGACAGAAAACATGTGGGTGTTTGCAAAGTGAGAAAAACCCAGGGTGCCCTCAGTTCTGGTAAAGGTCTCCAGACTGAAATTCAGAAGATTCTATTAGCAGCTCACTGGCTCCCATGAAGAGTTTATTTAACCAGATTACTTGCCCCCACTGCCCACATTGCAGTGTTCACATATTTATCTTCTCCCTGCACGTATCCTATCGCTACCCAATGGGTCCAGCTAATTTTTGCAACATCCCTCATGCACACGTATTTTTCAGTAAGTGGCAGCCAGATCCACATGACTCATCCTCAGAAATTATCTTTTCCTACAAAGCTCCAAGGGTACAAAATTCCAGCCGTCTCCTAACAACCAGCCCTGTTGTTGAGTCCCTCTGGTGAGTGGTTGCTCCAGTCATACATGTGGCAATTAGTGGTGATGGAGAAAGAGCCTTTTATGCACAATTCCCAGCTGTGAGCAGAGTGATTCTGGCTCTTGGCTGAGCTTATTGACACTCTGCTTGTTTCCCTCTCCACACATGGGAATGGAGAAGAAGATGAGGTCTGTGTTAAAAATTCAGCACAGGCTCGATGCTGTTTGCAGCAGAGATTCAGTGAGGCCACGGCAATTTTCATCTGGTTCCACGTGACTAAATCACAGTGTAGGTAAATAAATATGATCTTATAAGCTTCCCAGAGGAAGCAGTCTGAAAAATAGAGCTACTACGTCTGCAGGGAGTAAAGTTCTGCCTGTAAATGAGACAACTAAGAAACAGGAAAACCTTTTTTTGTGTGTGCATGACACAAAATAATTTCTAATTCTTCTTTCTCCCCCTCTCCTCCCAGCTAATCAGCACCCAGAAATAAGAGGAACTTCTAGGAAGGTTTTTCAGACTCTTTTAGCAGACAACAATTTTTTTTTTTTCCTCCAAGGCATTGTCTACCCCAAGGCTGTGCAGGACAGCAAGAACTGGTTATAATTGCAGAGGGAATAATCAGCCATGCAGAATTTCTGTCCTCCCACTGGTCATGGTCCCACTGAGCCATGCTGGGCTCTGCACCAGCCAGACTCTGCACCCACCTTTGATCACACAAGGGGGCCTTCACAAAGGCTGATGGGGCAGCCCACAGTTTGCAGAGAATCAGCACAGAGCAGACATCAAAGGTCACACAGCAGTGTCCCATTGAAAAAGTCTTGTCCCATAAGGTAGGAATCAGATTTACCAATATGAAGCCTTGAGCAATCAATAGAAATCCTTTGAACAGTTTGATCTGAAGTTCAATGATTACACTGGATGATTTATTTTTCTAATACTTTACACATTAGCCTGTTATCACTATTTCTTTAAACCCTGTCTGCCCTGTATAACAATCAGCTTTAATGGGTACAATCAGGTATAAAAGAGATGTTAATTTCCACTAAAATATGACTAAGGATTTAAAGTGTCCTTGAGTAAAATTTAAAAAAAATAAATAGAGAAGTAAATAAAAAGAGGAAGTGAATTACAGTGAAAACCATTTGCACTTAAAAAATATAATCCTATTGACGTCCAAAGAAATTAAATCAAATGGAGCACACTGAAATGAAAATTACCCTTTCATCTACACAAATTATTGGAAAGTAGTTAGACAAGGTGATTGTTATGCAAATGTAGATCCAATGCAATCACAAGGCCTGGGAGTATTTTCCAAGAAGGCATGTTAACTCTTTCTAACACATTATATCTGCTTTGTCCAGAAGCCCTTCAGTCTGGCTTTTCTAATCATCCCCATGTGCTTTGTTTTGAACAGAAATATTTACAGTTATGAGCATTCACACACAAATACATTTGATGTTTTTCATGAGTTACAGATGTGGTTGATGAAGAAATGGGTGTTAATGTATATAAGCTTTTGTAAAGAAATGGGTGTTAATGTATATAAGCTTTTATAAAGCATTTAATGTACTGGCATGTGGCACTTGGATTAAAAAAACAGAATATACACAAAAGCAATATATTGTAGAAAGTGAGCTCAGATGTAGATGATATATACTTGAGACAGTAAGAGGTTATCCCACCACCTCTGGGGAAAGGTTTATGCAGGTTTTTCATAAAATAAAACTTTGTTTTATAAAAGTCACAAGGAATAGGTTGGTACCAACAGAGCAGCAGCAGCGAATGAAGCAATGACTTGTACCCCAGAGAGACAAAAAAGCAAATACCCCTGCACATGTGCCAGGCTTCCTACAGCCTTGGCTGAGAGTATGGGGGCAGAAATGGCCACAGATCCCAAATTACCACTTGTCAAATGCAAAACTGTCCTGTGGACCAGCTTTAACTTTGTGGTATGAGTAAGTAGCACTTGGAGGAAGCTGAGAGAGAGAATTGTATCCCAGTCAGCGAGCAAGGCTGTGAGCAGGCACAGCTGCCACAGGGCAGCCAGAGCTGGCTCCCAGCTGCTAGGGGTCTAGCAGGAGCCTCTGGTATCAAAGCAGAGGAATGTCATGCTGAGGGAGAGGAATGTTTGGTGGCAAATAATCCAGCCTCAGCAGCAGCAGAGCCACAGCTCAGTTCAGTGACAGCTCTCATGGGTCTTGTTGATGGACCAGCTGCAGTTCTCGACACCGATGTTTTTCCAGCCCTGTCCTCACCTTCTGTGTGGCCCCTCTGCTCAGACCTAAACCATCCCATTTCTTGAGGTGCATAGTCAGCTCCCAAGGTAGTCTAGCCTTCCCAGAGTACCCATCTTCCTCAGAGAGCCAGGAAAACACTGTTGCACCAGGCTGTTGGCTGTGCCTGCCCCACTCCTGACATATCCAGCATGGCTGGGTGCTGGATATTTGTGGGACTATTTGCTCTTTCTCAGTTTCTCCATACCCTCTGAAAATGCCAGAAAACAAAATACTCTGTAGTTGCTTTTCCTAGAATTCACTGTTATCAGGAAGGACACAAAGGACCTCATATGAGTGCATGCAAGAGGAAGTTAAAAGGTGAAGATGTTCTAATTCATACAGACATGATGAGAACATCTGGTAATGGAGGGACTATTAATCAGCAAAAGGCATAATGAGAGCTGCTAAAAGCTGCAGCTGGATAAATTGAAGCTAAAAATAAGGCACAAAACATCAGGTATGAAGTTTATTAGGCATTGGAGAAATTTTCCTAGAATATGGGTTTTTTGTTGCTCAAAGTCTTCCTAAAGGTTATAAGATTTAAGGGCTGGTTGACTTTCTAGAAGAAATTCTGCTCCTCACTAAGGATTTACAGGCTTTAAGTTATGACTGAGGCTGCTTGTGCCATACACAGAATCCAATTATCCAGAGAAAGTTCCCCTTTCCTAAGGAAAATACACTCCTGTGGAAATGAGAGGAGGATAAACTCATGCATGCATTTAGAGTTACACCCTGCATCGCTGTCTGATGCACATGCCCTTCCTCCTTGCTTGGGATTTGATTGTGCATCTTGCTAAAGAACTTTTAATTCTATTTAAAGCCATGGGTAGAGATGTTCATGAGCCACATGCTACATCCCTGGGCTCCAGGCACACGAATTTCAGATTGGAATGAACAGATCTTTGTGGTGACAAAGGCTGAGGAGTGAGATTAATTTAAACCACAGGGACAGCAGCTGAGCATTTCCTAAACAAAAGGCTGCTGTTGGAACAAATACTGACACGTTTAAAAGCTAGACAGAAGGAATCCAGGAGCACTGAGTGTGTTCATTGTACTTGCTAAAAGCATGCCTCACTCCTCATGCTATTTTAATCAGGCAGCAATACACAGAATTAAGACACACTTCTCCCACCAGACTGTCTCTTCTCTGTGTGCTTCTGCTTCTGCTCCATCTGTAACTTTTCCCAGCATAAAGAGAAATTGCCACACAGAGGAGGAATTACTCAGATTTTATTTTAAGGTGAGGGAAGGCAAGAATTCCAGCTCCACATGAGCTAAACAAGGGATCTGCTCCCACACTGAGGGATGATCATGGAAATGCTCCTGCTGGTGACAGCACACTGTGTATCTGACCTATACTTCAGATATAGGTACCATTATTTACCTATAATACCATTTTTTAAACAATGGTATTATAGGTAAATAATGGTACCATTTTTTAAACAATGCAACATACCTGAAACAGCAATGAAAATTACACAAGTTTGGTTTAGCACTCCAGTTTGGTTTTTGTTTTGTTTCATCACCAGTTGTTAAAAAAAAGTTTGATTTTTCCTACCCATTGAATTTATTTCTTGAATGTCATCCCACAGGGGAGTTAGAATTGTGTGAAAGCCTTAAATGAATCCATAGTTAGCAAAAAAAAAAAAAAGCTTCTGTAACATAAAAAATGTGCAATGTTTTTATTAGTATTACAAAATAATTTTTCCTTTCTGTCTATCACATACCTACTCAAATCCCAGCACCTGAACCTTCCCAAAGGGGTCCATGGCATACTGGAATACCCATTTCCAGAGCAAGGAACAGCACTGAAAGCCCTTGAGCCCACAAAGATGGCTCTCTCATGTGGCTGCTCAAATCTCTCCCCTCCTGTCCTGCACATTTTTGTTTCCCCAGTGTTGGCAGCTGCCTCTTTGCAGTTCAGGTAAGAGGTGTTGCAGCTCAATGCACTGTCAGGGAGGATGGCTCTTCCTGCTCACTCCATAAATAGTCAGTTTTGGGGCAGGAAATAAAAAAAAAATCTCCTAAAAACTTGGCCTAGGATGAACTTCATAAGGAAAAAAAAAGAAAGAAAAAAAAAAAGAGGGGTTTAATTGGAGTAAAACAAAAAAGAATCTCCAAAAATTTCATTCTGGGCCGTGCTTTGCCCTTCTGGGGTTACTTCAGCTTTTCATCCAACATCAAAATATAACATGACAGTATGAAAAGCCAAGATTGCTTTTTGAGAAAAAAACCACAGCAACACGAAAATTACCTATGTGGACAACTTTGGAGTGAAGCTTTTTCAAAATGCTGAGGAAATGCAGGTTTTTAACAATCCTTTTCCTTCTCTTCCCCTCTGGCAGAATCTGTTTCCTAAGTTGAATTGAAATTCACAAGTAATTTCTCTCCTCCCCACGTTCTCAAGAAACCCTCCAGTCTTGTAAATCTGCTACTCACAAAACAGACTTGAAAGACTTAAAATGCATAGGAGTTGCTACTGTTCAGAGCTGAAATAATATAAACAGGAAGAAGTTACAAAAAAATAAGGAAATTTACTTTTCCCATGGTCAGGTAATCATAGGAAAAGGGGGAGCATTTTTTAGCTAAAAGAGGCGAGATTTAGATCAGATATTGGGAAGAAATTCTTTACTCAGAGAGTAGTGAGGCACTGGGACAGGTTGCCCAGGGAAGCTGTGGATGCTTCATCCCTAAAAGTGTTCCAGACCAGGCTGGACAGGGCTTGGAGCAACTTGGGATAGTGGAAGGTGTCTCTGCCCATGGCAGGGGGTGGAACAAGATGACCTTTAGGATTCTGTGATGACTAGGATCTCCAAGTGTTCTCCTGATGGGATTTGAGCCCTCAGCCAGGGGTTTCCAACAGAGTTCTGTTAGATGGGCTCATGGAACAAAGGATTAGGGTGGAGTATCCTCTCCTCTTCCCATTCCTCCCTACATTTTTTTCAGTGTTACAAAAGAAAGGACATCTGTAACACCAGAAAAGGAGTGGTGCAGGGAAGTGGCTCCTTTGTCCTCCCAGCTGCACCTCCTCAAGATGATGGCCATCAGGTACACTCTGTGCCCATCCATATAAATAGATCTGTTGCCCATAAGGAGTAAATCATGCTGGTACAGGAGCTGGGACACTGAGTTAATCTCAGAGTTCACGTTCCTGAATTAACTTTAATGTTCCCTGGGGCTGCCATGCCCGCAGACCCACGGCGCCACTCGGATAATGACTCTGTTCCTCTGAGCAGCAGCTGCTCCATGCTCCTGATAACCAAACCCCAGGCCAGTCTCTGCCTGGGGCAACCTGACAAAGCCCTGCTGAGGTCAGCAGAGCTGGGCTGAGGATCTCCTGGTTGCAGTTCTGCACCTGCAGTTCCTCAGATCAAGGGCAGTACCCTCCAACAGCTGCCAAGTGTTTCAGTGGTGAGCAGATCCCTCCCATCATGAGCCCTCAGCTCAAACAGGTCACTGCAAGCCTCTGAAAGGAACAAGAAAATCACACCAGCAATGCCAAGTAAGAAGAAGAAATGCCATATAGCCACCTGCAAAAAAAAAAAAAAAAAAAATTGGTATTTTCAATCAAGGAGCACAGTAAATTCTGAAATTAAATGGATTCATCCTGTCCAGACTGCTGCTCTTCTCAGAAGGTGGCAATGCTGCCCAGACCACACTGCATGGCTAAAGCAGCAGCTGGGCTTTGCATTGCCCAATGCCAGGTGGCAAACACAAGTAGCAAAAAGCCCAGCTGTCCTCTAATCATTGACTGATAGTTTTATTTCATAAAAGAGACTAAATCAAATTCTCTTCCAAGTAAGTCCAACTGACACGGCAAGGAGTGACCTTGGGGAGGGCTTTAGACTGCTAGAGAAGTAAAAAGTGCTTGTTGACATTTTTCAGAGCAATGTTGCCAGAAATGTGGCTCTCAGCTAAACAGAAATTGTAGTACAAAGTATCTGTAGTCCATAAAAATTTGTATTCCGACTAAAAGATGAAAGCCACACAAATCTGAAATATTCTTCCAGGCTACTCCCTGCCAGTTTAAATGTAGGACTTGAAGAGAAATCTAAGGTACTTCCCCCTGCTAATGAATAGAGCCCCCTTCAATAAATAGATTCAGCTAAATATTAAGAGCATGTACAATTTCTGTCCATGTCTCTCTTCCAGAGGCTCTGGTTCAAATTCAACAGCTTCAACAGGAGCCTCACCAACTTGCAATTGAGTAAGCCTGGTGATAATTTAATGACAACATGGTCATTCCTCCAGCAGAGGGGAAGGCTCAGCAATGAGACCTGAAATAATGGCTGTACTTTGGTGGTGCTGGGTGTCCAGGCCTTACACCAGTTAAAAAGGGAAGCCACAGTGGCATTAAGGGAACACCACAGGAGGCCACAGCAGGCTACTGGTTGTCCTCCTGTTCCTCCTCCAGTCCTCAAACCTGTTAATTTTCTCCTCTGAGGGCTGAACACAGGGTTACACAGGAATTCAACTTGAATCAAGGCTGTCTCATGCAGAACCTCATCTGCAATGGCAAATAATTCAGGGTCTAAAAAATTATTCTAATCATTTTATAACAAAGTAAAGAGTACAGATAATTTGGGAATTTTTTTTTTTTTTTTTTTTTTTTTTTTTTTTTTTTTTTTTTTGTTCTT